>QEPC01009472.1:2584839-2611780 GCA_003113815.1 Sphenodon punctatus | reverse complement strand
CCCCCCCCCCATTGCACACCCACCCATGTAAAAACGGCCTCTGTTAATAACTCAGATATCCACAAGTGATCATGAAGGTTTTACCCTTCAGCCTCTGGGCCCTGATAACAGAGTCTGAACCTAACCCTGTAAATACTCACTCCCATCCCATTACAATCGTCCACAGGTAATTCCTGACAGATCAAAATCATGATCAGATCATGATCATAATCAAATATCTACAACTGATTCTGTAATTAACTTGGTCAAATTAAACCACACAAGCTAATTCACTCTAAGACATGTTTGTCAGTCCCCACATTGGTCTCATACCTCTTTTCTGATTTCTTCAGGAAAGTGTTTGAAAGCATCTGTGAAAGGATTTAATCCCCGATTAGCCTTCCAAGGTGTCTGAAATACACTGTTGTCTAGAACATATATATCATTGCCATACCGAGATTAACTTTAAGTAAAGTGACTTTTCAGCTAGCTTACAAAAGCTGACCCTAAATTCCACCGTCTGCAAGGACTGGGTTACATTTATCCATTTTTTATTTTTTTCCCCACAGCTTTATAAGTTGAAAGACACATATTCAATGTCTGTAATGATTTATACGGTGCACTGGACTGGAATGTTACAGATACGCGTTCCAGCTCTGTCATAGCCCGACTCTCTTGCTTGATGTTAATTTAAAATTTCTGCTCAATGGGTGTGATCCCAACCACCTGCATGTGCGACTTACATGTGCACGCAGCCGAGCGTCGACATTTGTAAGCTATGTTTCTGTGTGGTTTGTGCACACCCCGCAGTCCCCGTAACGGGGGTGTAAGTGGGTTGGGCTTCATGCCTTGAAGCAACAAGACTAGCTAGGGATGATTTAAAAAGAGTGATCTTTGTATTCACAGATATCAATCACATTTTTGATAGCACTTTGAATATCCAAAAGCTATCCTCAACCAAAACGGATTTGCGCATATCTGCTTCTTTGGTTTTAGCTGTTAGCTTATTCAGGTTTTCAGTCATTCGGCTGGATATTCAGATAATTAGTTATTTGTTCTGTTATGTTTATTGTAAAACTAGATATTCTTGCTCTTCATATAAATTATTTATTATTAATTATTATTATTATTATTATAAGCATTTAAATGGCTTCAGACAGGGTGCAGTCTTTGCCCATTCAAGTAAATGGGAATTTACTTGAGTTCAACGTTTATATGAGTTCAACGTTGCCACCATACTTGGCAAAGGTTAAGTGTGAGCTCGTGTACAGGGCTTACAGCCTGACTTGTACTTTGTCACTGTTTCCTTGGGTTCTCTTCTGTTGACTGTTTCTAGCGATGGGAATTTTGGTTTCGGATAGAACTGAAATTGCCCGAAAATGGCCATTTTGGATTAATCAGAAATTTCAGGTTTCGGTTCCAGTTTCGGTTCTTTTACATTGATTTTGCTTTGAGTTGTTGGGTTTCTTTCATTGTGGCCTGTTCCGATTGATTTCAATGGTAGAAAAAGATCTGAAAATGAAAAATCCAAAACTGAAATGAGATCCGAAATTCCTAAGAACTGAAACCAAAAACTCCAGAACCAAAATTCCCCCTGGAATCCCGTCCCTAGTTGTTTCCACCTGTTGTTTCTAGTGTAGTTAAACTGTAAACCTGTTGCATTAAGGGCCAATAGTTAGCTATATGCTTTGTACAGTGGTTAGCACAATGGGACTCTGCTCCTTAACCAGGATTTCTAGGTGTAATAAGGACAGCAGCACACGAGCTGGGGGAAATATAGCCTAAAAGGAAATGCTGGTGGGACTCAGCTGCAGATAGGATAGCCAAATTGCTACACAAGGACTACAAGGCTAGTTTGCAGGGAGGCTGATGAAGGGAAGAGTGCTTGGGTTTGGTTTCTTCCAGCTCCAAGGACTAGAGCAGGCTACTTGAGGGTCAACTAGGGATGGTCGAACAGAACCGAGTTCAGAAATTCGGTTTGGATCGGTTCAGTTCGGAAATTCAGTTTGGTTCGGAAGTTCAGTTCGGTCGACCAAACTATTCGAGTTTGGTCCGAACTCCGAATTTCTAAACAAAGTTCGGAAATTCAAACCCCATTGAACTAAATGGAATATTATCTTTTAGGGATGGGCGAACAGAGCCGAGTTCGGAAAATCGGTTCACTTCGGTTTGAAAATCAAGTTCAGTTCGGAAGTTCGGTTCGGTCAACTGAACTGGTCAAGTTCGATCCAAACTCCAAACTTCCGAACCGCGTTCGCCCATGCCTAGGGCCGACTGAGTTGAGCCCAGGCAGGTCAGGAAAAGGAACAGCTAGCTACGGAGGGGAAAGGCTCACGTAGAAGGATTCCACATTGTGGGAATAATCAGGTGGAACTTTTCCTTACATGCATGCTCAGAGCTTTTCCCTCTTATCAAGAGGAGCTTGAAAGCCCAAGGCCGGCGAGTGTCTCTGGAGCTGCTCGGTGGTATAAGCTGGCTGGAAGTGGAGATGAAGGGGAGACAGGATTTATATCAGAGTCAAGCAGCCCATCCCTGCAGTATAAAGGCTTGCAGTGTGTTCCCCCAGAGCTCCCCTGATTTGTACTGGGAGGCAGGAGGCATTGAGCAATCGCAGGGTGCCATTCAACTGCCTGGGACCTGCTTGCGCTGCTCATTGGCCAGCGATTACATCCATCAGGTCCTTCCCCTCCCATCACAGACCCAGTTCAAGAGTTCGACACTGTTTCTGGCTCCGAGATGTCTGTTCCCTGCACCCCCTCGCCACATTTCCCTCCAAAAATACCTGCCGGGTTGCTAGGCAATAACGAAATCAATAACGACTTTCTTTATCATTATTTATTTTGTTATTATTATTTTTTTGTTATTACAATAATGATAACGAAAATGACATGCACACCCCTAGCTGTCACACTAGGCATTGGCAGAATAAATAAATAAAGTTAATGAGAATAAAACATGCATTCATTTTATATTTTACTTTAGCATCTGGCAAAGATTTAATGACAACCTGCAGCACTGATGTCCACAGGCCAACTGTCCCTATTACCTATACAGCTTTCAAATGAAATGCATTTAAAAATGGACGAGACTTGATAACAATGGCTGAAGCTTTGGGGACCAATTTGCATCTGAAATTTTGCTAAACCTCTTGAAGGCATAGTCAAGAGCCAGCGATTTGTGAACAAAGGCAAAGAAGGGGTGTGTATTGTGTAATGGAGCGTTACATTTTTATGAAACATGCATTAAGAGGAAGGTTTCTTGGAGAAGCAGCTTATTTAAAAAAATCCTATTAAGCCTCAGTATTTTTGGTACCGTAGCAATTCGAGAAACCAATTGACCAGCTGTAAGTGTGGAGAGAGGGGGAAAAGGAAATTAATTGATGGTTTTAAGCAGGAAATACAGTATGGGTAACATTGCCCCAGAAACACTTGGTTTGGGCAGAGGAAGACTATTAATTTTCATGATTCTTCAGACCACAAGACAGAAAAGTAATAGTTCAAGTCGTGTATGATGAAATCTAATGTTGTGGTATAATTTTTCCCCATCGATCGGGTCCCGGCCTATCTGGAGTGATTTATAGGGGTAACTAGGAAGAGAGACTTGCTGCAGTATCGTAAGGGCTAGTTAGGTTTGTTCTATATCGGTATTTGGAGTTAATAGTTTTTAAATTACAGTTTGTGGAGGACTTCTACTGAAGTGGGATGTCCTAGCAGAACTGAGGGCAAAGAGAGATAGTGAGTTAAACCTGACATTTCCCGAAACCCAGGCATCCCCTTCCAGTTAGATTGGTAGATCACTCATTTCTGGAGCTGGAAAGCCTTGGGAAGAGAAATGTAATCTTTAAATAGGCCAGTGTTCCCCAGGCTCAGAGGATTGACTAGTGGGTGTTGCTAATTTATTTATTTACTTATTTATAAAATCATTTAATACCCTGCCCCTCCTTCTCCAAACAACCTGGGGAGGCTTACAATGTTAAAACACATAAAATCAATTAAAAACAACAACAACAATAAAATACAATGAAAGAGAGGCACAAAACTAAAACCACCCGCTCCTCATCCCACTCTACACCCCATCTCCCTTGCCAAAAGTCAGGCAAAACAGCCAGGTTTTACCCATATGATGGAAGGAGGAAAGATCCGGGGCCACCTGAGACTGCACTGGGAGGGGGTTCCTCAGCCTAGGTGTGGCCACTAAGAACGCCCTCTCCACAGTGGCCCCCCAGGCTACATGGGGGACCTCGAGAAGGGCACCCCCAGAGGACCGCAGAGGCTGCTCCAGAGTGAGGCAGTCCCACAGGTAAGTCGGGCCAAGCCTGTATAGGGCTTTATAGGTCAAAACCAATATCTTGAATCAGGCCCGGAAGACTATAGGCAGCCAGTGCAGAGCCTGGAGCACTGGTGTAATGTGCTCACGGCAACCCGTCCCCGTAAGGAGGTTGGCCACAACATTCTGCAGTAGCTGCAGTCTCCAGACCATCATCATAGGTAGTCCCATGTAAAATGCGTTGCAATAGTCCAATCTCAAGGTAATGAAAGCATGGATGATGGTGGCCAGGTCACTATCTGAAACATACAGTCAAAGCCATCGCACCAGATGTAATTGTCGAAACGCACTCCTTGCCACCGCCCTTACCACCACCCTCCAGGAGGAACTGCAGATTGAGACACAGGCCCAGATTACAGACCTGGGATACCAGTGGAGGGCAGACCCCACCAACGATGGGAACCACCACATCCACTGCCCTTCCCACCACCATCACCTCCATCTTGTTGGGTTTCAGGTTCAGTCGGCTCGCCCTCATCCATTCCCCAACAGCCACCAGACATCGGGTAAGCACCGATACTGCCAGGTCTGGGTCAGATGAAAACAGGAGGTAGAGTTGGATGTCATCACCGTATTGATGACACCTCACCCCATATCGTCTCATGACCTCACCAAGTGGCTGCATATACACGTTGAACAAGAGTGGGGACAGGATAGAACCTTGTAGGACACCACGCGTGACGTCCCATGAAGATGATGAACAATCCCCAGGCACCACACACTGAGTTCTCCTGGCCAGGATGAAGTGGAACCAGTCAAGCATGATTCCGCCTACTCCAGCTCAGTCCCACAGGCGTGTCACCAACATCTCATGGTCAATCGTAGGGATGGGAATTTCGGATTCGGATAAAACCGAAAGTACCCGAAAATGGCCATTTTGGATTAATCCAACATTTCGGTTCTTTTTCGGTTTCGGTACTATCGGATATTTATTTTTGCAATGATTTTTGTACCAAATTTTTAACATTGCGGTTTGTCCCCCATTGAAAAAACGCAATGTTAAACATGGGGTGGGACCGTAGTCAAGTGGTAAGCGCACATGCTTTGCATGTATAAGGTCCCAGGTTCAATCCCCAGCATCTCCACTTCAGGATTTCTAGTAGCACACCTGCAGGAGTCCTCTGCTGGGGGTGTGGAGGGGTCTCAGGTATCATGCCAGGATGGCCTCTGCTGGAGACCCTGGAAGAGCCAGATTTGGACCCAAATTTGAAACCCCTGCTGCCGTGTCAGGTTGTGACAATACTGGGCTAAGATGGCCCATTGGTCTGACTCAGTTAGGCAGTTTAGAATCTGGTACAAAAATCAATGCAAAAGATCCAATAGCACCGAAACAGAACCAAAATTCATGAGGACCAAAACCAAAATTTTGCCCAGAGTCCCATCCCTAGTCAATGATATCAAAAGCAGCTGACAGCGTTAACAAAATTAGCAGGGTCGAATGACCCTGATCTAATTCACGGCAAAGGTCATTGACCATGGTCACAAGCGCAGTCTTGCCATAACCCGGTTGAAAAACAGACTGAAAGGATTCAGACAACCAGTGCGGTCTAGATGCCCATACAGCTGCTGGGACACCACCCACTCAATAACCTTCCCTAAAAAGGGAATGTTAGAGACCGGCCGATAACTGGCGAGGGAATCAATGTCAATTGATGGTTTTTTTAGCAGAGGCCACACCACTGCCTCTTTAAGGCAGCCCAGCACTCTACCTTCCCGAAGGGAGGCATTTATCACCCCAACCAGCAACGGCTCCACCGTCTCCCAGCTGGCCTTAGCCAGCCAGCTCGGGCATGGGTCAAGTTCACAAAAGGTGGCCCTAACAGCCCAAGAACATCCGACACCCCGGCGGATGACATAAACTGAAATTGATCCCACAAAACTGGACAAGGCAGGGCTTCCACAACCTCTGGTTCACCCACTGCAATAAGTGCGGCGTTGAAGTTGTGGTGAATCCAAGCAATTTTCTCTGCAAAATGATCACCAAACATGTCACAGTAGGCATGTGGAATGAACAGACATGCCCCTTAACCCCACTTTAACCCCACTTTAACCTTTTTTTATGCATGTTGCAAGGTTGCATAGGGTGCCAATACAGCCCTGCACCATGCATAAGAAATGTTACAGCGGTAAAAAGGAGTTCTGTGCATGTCTGTTTTAACGATTGATATTTCAGGGGTAAGGATTTTTCCCAGGTCAAATTAGCTGGTTTGACTCACTTGCTCAAATCATATGGGTATATCTGGATAGATCTCATCCAACATTTCATGGGCCTTTAGCATGAGTGCATCACAGACCCTGTGGCAAACTATAATTTAGCCTTTGAGAATTGCATTTCTTTGTTGTGTACAAATTTGAATTAGAGACAATGTAGTAAAGTGATTTCTTTTATTGGACCAGCTACAGTTGGTGAAGGTAGGTAAGTCTTTGGACCTCACAGGGTCCTTCATCAGACAGGTCTGGGACCAACATAGCAAATGCTACTTTCTCTAAGTTTGAACTGACATTTTGTAAGGGGTGGGAGTAGATAGGCACTTGATGTCATGTCCTATGGCAGCCTTGGTGATTTGGTGGTACCTTCTGACCTTGAAATTAGACCCACAACCGAGTACCTGGCCAGTCAGGCACCCGGTTGATTTTGGAGTGCCCGACATGCCCCGATCACGTTCAGACACCAACTGGTATCTGAATGCAACCAGACAGGCTACGCAACTCCACAGGACCTGGGTTGACTCACCTCACTGGCCGAGCTGCTCCCCTGCTTCTCCCTGAGCTATGCTCCACTCAGCTGAGCAGGGAATTCCCCACTTGGCTTTTTCTGAGCAGGGTTGGGGAGGTGAGGAGGCCCCTTCCCATCTGTGTGTGCCCCCACCCCATGGGGTGTGCCCCCTGTTCTCACCTTCTGCACCAGAGCTCATTGCAACCTAACAATTCCCCTGGTCTGTGGATTATCTATTTGTCATAATAAATATGACAAATATAAATAAGACAAATTTGTGGGGAGGTGGAGTGCCTTTGTGCCCTCTGTGAGGGGGAATATTGGGTTTTGGTGGGAGGAGAGGAGGGATTTGCACTGACCCCTCTGTGAGAATGAAGGAGGAGTTGGGGGGAGGATACAGGAGAGATATGCCCTGATTCCTCTATTAGAGACGGGAAGGGACAAAGTCTCTAATTTTGGCTGGGTTTTTAATCTTGTCTCATTTCTAATTGGGTTTTTGAACCTTTATTTGAGGATTTCTTTCTGTTGTAGCCACTCTGAGTTCCTTGGGAGAAGACTGAGATATAGCAACAAACAAAACAAACAAACAAAACAACAACAACAATAATAATAATAATATTTTTTTTTAAATAAAAAAAACATTATTGGTGGTTATTCGACCCTGAATTGAAAGGCCTAACACCTTGTTAACATCCTTTGTCTCCTACTGTTTGAGAACAAGTGTGCCATTAATTTATTCAGTGGTTTGCTTTACAGGGAACATCTACAAGATACAGAAATAACCAATTAGCCAACATGTTTGTAACTTGATGGAAGTAGATCTGCAAACTCATTCTGCATCATTGCTGAATGCATTGCCCCTGAAGTTAAACTCCGGTAGCCCAGTACTTACCCATGCCCTTTGCCTTCAAAGACAGCTATGCCAAATAAGAAGAATGGAAAATCTTTTTTCTACTATACTGTTTTTACGGAAGGGGGGGGGCTATCATTTACTTCTGAAAAGGAGAAAACGCAGGAAATGTCATTGCTTTGAAAAGATAATAACTGTGGCAAAGGATGGAAGAACATATTAGGCGCAAGGAATACATGCATGCTCATGGTCCCATGAATTCTGCACCACTGCTGAGACTTTTTGCAGAATTTGGCTATTGTCCAAGGTCCCTATATTGACTCCATTGCCAAATCCTGCCGCTTGTCCCTACACAACATTGCCAAGATCCGCTCTTTTCTGTCTGTCTCCTCTGCCAAAACTCTCATCCATGCCCTAGTCATCTCATGCCTCGACTATTGTAACCTCCTCCTCACTGGCCTTCCCCGCTCTCATCTTTCTTCCCTTATCTCTGTTCAAAACTCTGCTGCCAGGATCATCCACTTTGCCCGTCGCTTTGACCATGTGCAGCCGCTCCTCTCCTCTCTCCATTGGCTCCCCCTTCCTGAGCGCATTCTGCACAAGCTCCTTGTATTCACCTACAAAGCCCTCCACAACCTCGGTCCCCCCTACCTCTCTGCCCTGATCCCCCTCTGAACCCGTTTGAGTCCTCCGCTCCTCCTCCATCCCCTCCCTCACCCTCCCACACCTCCCCTGCTCCCCCAACCACCTTCGTTCCTTCTCCCTGGATGCCCCGCATGCCTGGAACTCCCTCCCTGCCCTCCTTCGCCTGGCCCCTACCTTCCACACCTTCAAGTCCCTCCTCAAAACCCACCTCTTCCGCTCTGCTCCGGCCTGCCTAACTCCTGCTAATCATCCCCACCCAGGATTATCCCCCACCTGTTATCTGCAAACTCCCAACTTACTGAACATGTACCTGAGCTCTCGCATCCTCATGAATGTCGCATCCCTTGTCTCTCCCTCTGTTCCCCCCTCCCTGTCTCCCCTCCCCCTGTCTTTAGATTGTAAGCTCTCGGGCAGGGATCGTGTCTATCTTATTCTTTGTAAAGCACCAGGTACATCGCTGGTGCTATATAAATACTAATGCTAATGCTAATGCTAATAATAATAATAATAATAATAATAAAAACACTATAATAATAATAATAATAATAATTAATAAAAACACATAATTGCAGTCTGAAAGGGAAGCCTTGCAAACTATCCAGTGGGATACCAACCCAACTACAAACTAACTAATGGGGTGCCGGTCATGTGATTGGTGGGTTTATATTCTGGTGCCATAGTTACCCATGACCCCCTCTCCCCACACACACACACACACATGAGAAAGGACCGGCTGTGAGGTCTTCTGTGGTGTGTTTTGTTCGATTATTTAAAGGTATAGAATATCCAAGATTAATGGAATGGCATGCTGGGAAAGTTATTCAATAAAATTAGCATAACATGCACAATTTAATTAATTTGCATCATTTATTCTGCTTGCAGAATTTGAGTTTCCTGGCCACAGAATTTGGGGAAGAATGAGTAGAATATGCAAGGCCTCGTACATCCATATATCCATAAAGTGACAGGTCACCTTTTCTAAAGTGACTAGTTTAATATTTCAATTTTGGGGGTCCAATAGGTGAACAAATGGCAGGGCAATGGGTCCAAAAATCATCTCTAGGATGAATTATTCCTTGTGTATACATGTGATTTTGTGCTTTATTTCTATGTCTGTCTATAAGAGTAATGCATACTGCAGTACCATCTTACCCTGACGTCTGGTTCTGTACAGAATTCTTATGTTAACACTGAGCAATGCAATATTGACTGGCAGCCCTTTAAGAGCTGGGAAGTCTTATTTGACCACCCCCCTCTGGGGTACAAAAGACGGGAATCCCAGGAAAGAAGTTCAGTCAGTTGTCAGATCACAAGAGCTCTCTTCTGAGGTCATGTGGATCTCTCCAGGAACAGGAGGAAAACTCCTCTATGGTCTGCTCTTCCTAGTAAACTAGTAGCCGAAGCCAAGGGTATTGTAGTACACCATTTCTTGATTATAGCTAATAAAGTTTTAGCTATCCCTGGTCAGTGGGGATGTTGATATGAAGTTTGCTTGATAAGTCTGGTTCAACCTGTTACTAAGGCCACTTTCAGACATGCCCCCTCCCCCGCGCATATTTGGGCTGTTGGGGGGAATGTACAGCCCGAATATGCACAGGGATCGGCCGGTCTGAAAGCCCCCCTCCCCCGGTGCCTGGTTTTGCCGGCAGAGTTATGCAGGGATGCAGAGCGCGGTTTCCTGCTCCACATCTCTGTGCGTCTCTGCCGGCAAAGCCACATGGAGGGGGGGGGGAGGGGAGGGGACTTTCAGCCCGGCCGATCCCCGCACGTATTCGGGCTGTGCGGCCTAAGGCTTGTCATTTCGCCCTTCATAACTTGTCTAAAATTCAGCCGTTTCTTAGGGTCCCCATCGTCATGACTCTAAGCCATGCTCCTGTCATTTCTGCCTATGATTACTGCACCCATCTTCTCATTGGCCTTCCCTGCTCTCACCTCAACCCTCTCGCTTCTTTTCAGCCCTCCGCTGCTAAGGTCATCCACCTCACCTGCACCTTTGACCATGTCCAACACCCCTCCTCTCCTCCCTCCACTGGCTCCCTCTTCCTGTTTGCATCCTACACAAACTCCTTCAAGGCCTTGCGTAGCCTTGCTTCTTCCTAGCTTTCTGCCCTTGTTTCCTGCTACATTCCCACCTGAGAACTACACTTCCCACCACCCTCCAGTGCCCCAGACATGCATGCTCCTTAAGCCGTCTTCCCCCTTCTCATGTTGTCCTTATTTCTGGAATTCCCTCCCTGAACACACATGCTCTGCTCCCTTCCTCTCAAACTTCAAATCCTTACTTAAAAATCTTCCTCTACAATATAAGCTTATTCCGGCAATTATCTCTAGCCATAACCATAAAATAAATAAAGAAATACGATCAAAATAACTATACAAAGAGACATAAATGGGAATATCCATACCAATTTACATCCTATAAAATGTACAACTTAATTCATTGCTAAATGTAAACATAAAACATAAAGGAAATCAAAAAGCAACATTAAAATACTTATCAATGCAAAGGTTTGGAAGCCCTTATTCTTCCGTGGAGCCTTTACCCTGTACGTAGAGTAAAGTACAAAATTGATGCTGGTTCACTGTGGCCTGGGACTGCCCGCAAGAGTGGTCCTATGTCACAGGATGTGTGCCTGGTACTGCCCTGGGCTGGCCCATGATGTGTCCTGGGCCTGATCCCGGATACACATCCTGGGACAAGGGCTGCCCATGCAGGCTAATGTGGGCCAAAGTGGACCGGCATCTTTGTGCAGCCCTGAGGGTCACTATAGAGATGAGCCATGGCTGGTTGCCATAGCTACCTGTCATGGTGGGGGTGGGGCACTGGGAGGGGGCAGGGTGGAGGTGGGGTGGGTTGCCTGCACATTTGTTGCGGCCCTCCCCCCAGGTCGTGCAGGCGGTAGGATGGCTCTCCTGGCAGTAGGCACGTTCTTTCCGTGCCACTCACCAACACAGAGAGTGGCGGCTGTGGTTTTCCACCCTGGGCCGGAGAACTGCCCCACCGCCTGCATGTTTGTCGGCACCCCCAAAAATGAGACAGGATGCCATTAATGGATTTAACATGGTCGCACCCTTTATTGATCAAAATTTATTAAATTGAATAGGTGAGGGGGGTGACATCGCCTATTGCAATTCAGGGTCCAGTATCAACCATAAAACATTGAAAACCTTAAACATCAGGGGAGGTCTCAATATACCCTCGATAACCTCCCCACAAACAAACATCTCCCCATCGTCCAGTGCTTGTGCGCGGCCAAAGGGGACTTAGTCCTTTAAACTTGAGTAAGGACTAGGGTGCCTAATGGTGGGGCGGCCATACAATTCCCTACCACCACTCCAGGTCACTCCCTTCCCAGGGAAAACGACAACATGTATGCCATACTCTGCAATCACGTTAAGCGTGTCCTCCCCATCTCTTAAGGAGATGACTCCTATTCTTTTTCCCTAACAAAAACGATACTGGACCCCCACCAAGGGTGCGACAATTATACACAAACATCATTAACCATCGAGCAAGTACCACCATCTAGTGGCAAGACAGATTACCCATACTGTAAGGAAGGCGAAAACCAACAAGAAGGCCATCTGACCAACTTTCTTGTCAAAAATTCCTTCCTGGCCCATATAATGCAGCCAGTCGTAACCACAGTATAGGGGAGGGAGGGTGGGTACTGCTCCATTCCCCACTCATCCTAGACTGAGCGGGGAATGCAGACTACGCTGCTGGCCACTCACGTGGCTCCCGCAGCCAACCAGGATCGTTGATTTTTTGCGCGGTCGGGAGGGTTTCCGGGGCAACCCTCGCCGACTGCTCTGGGTGCGCCACGCCTCTCCGAGTGCTGCAAAGTGCAGTGCTTGCTTTCAGCTGCCCCCTGCTCGCTTTCTTGGAGCGGGGGCGCGACAACCACCCTGCCGCCACTTATACAGCAGAGGCCACTTGTTTTTACCCATAGAGTGCTTAGGATAACCTGTGAGGAGTAACCGTAATGCATAAAAACACCCACTGAATGGCTTCACAACGCATTTGTGCAGGGTCTATTGTAATGGCCCCTGCTCTCTTAAGAGTAATACCAAGACAATAAACACACATGCTGTCTCTGTGAACCATTTCCCAACACAGAAATCATGCGTTGCCAAAAGGCTAACGGATTCCTGGAGCTAAATGGAATGTTAGTGTTTGCTTGAGTCTTGCCCCATTTTTCAGAACTGCTTTTATCTTGCTATCTTCTTTGATGCCAGCCCTACTGTTCTCCGTGACTTTTGCTTTACTTTGCCTCTCTTTGGCTATGGGTTGCTATGGAAACTGGCACTAAAGGTCCTGCTGTATTGTAATAGGCTCCCCAAATGTGGAGAACAAGTATAATTAGGTTGAGCCCAGAAGTGTTGCTTTTGAAATTTCTGTGGGCTGTACATATTGCAGATAAATAACTTCATGACAGAGGGAACTGTCTTGTTGTAGTCATGCTGTGCAGTCCTTACATCAGAGTGGCATCTCATTTTCCTGACTTGTACAGGCTCTAGTTATCTTCTGGAGACCGTGGGGGAGAACTAGGGCAGAAACGAGAACCCGCATGCTCTTCCAAGAATGCGTGAGATTCTTGTAGCCCCTTGCGAGATCTCGCCAAGATTTTTGAGAATCTCATGAGCTGCTCGAAAATTTCAGATGCGCTTTGTGCTAGGGCTGATGCGGCAGCAGCTGTTACCGCGCCACGATTCCATTCCGCATTTTGGAATTGCCTGCGCCACACTGTGGCTTTTCTGTGGACATTCTGTTAATTCCACCGGCATTCTGCAAATTGTGGAATTGCATAAAAATTGCGGAAACTGTCGGAAAACCACTGTTCCGCTATTTTGTGGCGCTCGCGGAATGGCAGAAGTAGCGAAAATGTCATGTTTCTGCTATTTTGCGAAGCCTGTGGAAGTAGCAGAATGAAATTAGCAGAACTGCGGAAGTAGCGGAATGAAACTAGTGAAATGAAAGCCTCTGCCATGCCGTACCACTAATTGCGGAAACGCTGTTTCCGGCAGAAATAGCTACCGCTAAGACATTCTGCTACAGTCCTACTCTGTGCATGTGCAAAATGGCCACCAGTGGATGCGTATGCACAGAAATGGCTGCAGCTGCTATTTTGATCACGTGCAGTGCTGGTTTTTAGCTGTGTGATTTCCCCGCGAGAACAGGTCAAGAATCAGCCAATTCTCAACCCATTCTTGTTCTCAAAAATCTTGGCGAGAAGATGATTCTCACCAATATTTAGCGAGAATGCAAGGGCAAATTTCAGCCCTAGGGAGAACACCATTCCATTCCCTACCCCGTCTCACCACGTAAGTCAACTTCTCTTTCTAACCCCTCCACCAGTAGGACACTTCTGAAAGCTATTTGGCCAGCAGGAACCCTTTACATGGATCCTGAATAGAAAATGTGTCCCAAAATGTGTCCTCATAGCGTCTGCGAAGTCGTGTCCAGCGGAGCTGTTTCGGGTGGTGCGGGGGCTGGTTAGTCCGGCCTCCCTCCGCCTGGATGGGGACTTGTCCCGGGCCCGCTGTGAGGAGTTTGTCACCTACTTCGCAGACAAGATTGCTCGGATTCAGACCGACTTTGACGCTGGGTTGATGGCAGTAGGGGAAGAGCGCGGGGGGGCGGAGGGCCCGTCTGGTCCATCTTTGTGGGGAGAGTTTCGGGAAGTGACGCCGGCCGATGTGGTGGATGTCCTGGGGTCTGTGAGGGCCACGTGTTGTCAACTGGATCCGTGCCCGTCCTGGTTAATAAAAGCTTCCGGGGAGACGTTGGGGACGGTGCTGGCGAGGGTAGTGAATGCGTCCCTTCGGCAGGGGAGGTTGTCGCCTTGCCTTAAAGAGGCTGTGGTGCGCCCCCTGCTGAAAAAACCATCGTTGGACGTAGACGCGCTCGCCAGCTACCGACCTGTCTCTAACCTTCCCTTTTTAGGGAAGGTTATTGAGCGGGCAGTGGCGCTCCAGCTCCAGGGTCATCTAGATAACATCGGGCTCCTTGACCCTTTTCAATCTGGGTTCCGCCCCGGCTATGGCACCGAGACGGCGTTGGTGGCCTTGGTGGACGACCTCCGCCGGGAGATGGATGCAGGATGTTCGACATTTCTCATCCTGCTAGATCTCTCGGCCGCTTTTGACACCGTGGACCATGGGCTGCTGTTGAGACGGCTGCGTGACCTGGGGGGTCTGGACGGGACTGTTCTTGAATGGTTCCGCTCATTCCTCTCGGGGAGGAGCCAGCGGGTGGTGTTGGGGGAGGAAACATCGAGCCCCCGCGCCTTACCGTGTGGCGTTCCGCAGGGATCGATCTTGTCTCCATTATTATTTAACATCTATATGCAGCCCTTGGGGGAGGTCGTGAGAGGGTTCGGGGTGCGATGTCACCAGTATGCTGATGATACTCAGCTGTACCTCTCGTTTTCTACTGACCCAGACCCTGCTGTCTCGGTGCTATCCCAATGTTTGGAGGCCGTGGCGGATTGGATGCGGCGGAGCAGACTGAAGCTCAACCCAGATAAGACGGAGGTGATGGTGGTGGGGAGGGCGAAGGGGGTGGTGGCCCCCCTGGTTGGGGGGGTTTGCCCCCCTGTAGCTCAGCAGGTCCGGAGTCTGGGGGTCATATTGGACGCAGACCTGCGGCTGGAGCGGCAGGTGGAGGCAGTCGCTAAGGCTGCCTTCCGCCAGCTTTATCTGGTACGTAGGCTGCGTCCGTATGTCTCTGGCCCGGACCTGGCCTCCCTCATCCATGCCTTCGTCACCTCGCGGCTCGACTACTGTAACGCGCTCTACGTGGGGCTTCCCTTGTTCTTGGCCCGGAGGCTGCAGCTGGTGCAGAATGCGGCGGCCCGTCTTCTTACGGGGACGGGTCGCCGGGAGCACATTACACCGGTGCTCCGAGCGCTGCACTGGCTGCCGATAGTGTGCCGGGCCAAGTTCAAGGTCCTAGTAATGATCTATAAAGCCCTATACGGCCTTGGCCCCTCTTACCTTAGGGACCGCCTCGCCCTTCGCGCCCCGGAACGACTCCTGCGGTCTGCCGGGGGTGCCCTCCTGGAGGTCCCCCGTGTGAAGCGGGGGGCCACGATGGAGCGTGCATTCTCGGTGATAGGGCCGCGGCTGTGGAACTCCCTTCCGGAGGAAGCTCACCTGGCCCCAAGCCTTTTAACATTTCGGCGGAACTGTAAGACCTGGCTGTTTGCCCAGGCCTTTGGGAGGGAGGGAAGGGGAGGGTGATTTTAATCCCCTGCCTATTTATTTATTTATTATTGTTCCTAACCCTGTTTTTTGATGTTTTATATTTATATTTATATTTTAACTGTTTTAATTGTTTTATTATTGTTGTAAGCCGCCCCGAGCTGCATTGCAGGAGGGGGCGGGATATAAGTTTGAAAAATAAAATAAATAAAATTAAAATAAAAAGAATTCTGGGCAGAGGTGAAACGGGTTTGATTTGATTCAAAAATTTCAGGTACTTTTCTGTACCTGAAATGGTATCCAATTGGGTATGCAAAATACGGACATACCAAAATACCATTTTCATCTCAATTTTTCAACTTCTGGTTCCAGATTTCAGAAATGTTTTGGAAATCTTTTCAGGTTTGGGGGTAATTTCAGGTACTCAAAAACTGGAAAACCTAAATTTTGGTTTTATGGGTATTTGAACAGTATTTGGTTAGTGATTCCGATACACTAGTGATTCCGATATACTAGTGATTCCGATGCGTTGTTGAAAATCGCAAACCTTTATTCAGTCAGAAAAGGTTAGGTTAAAAAAAATGGAAGTCTTGCTGCCTAACAGGGCTAGAATAGCACAAAAGCTTTCCCTGGGAAGGCAGGGATGATAGGAGAAATCAAGGAGTCAATGTGCAAGTACAGACACAAAGCTTCTTCTGCAAAAATCCCTCAGAAGTTTGAAGCCCAGTGGACACATCAGAACATCAAGGGATCATCAAAGAAGATAAGGACATGGCAGCAAAGCAAACAGTGGAGAAACAGCCCTAGGGTAGCTCTTTCTTTACCGGTGGCAAAGGTGAACCTCTGTCAGAGACATAGCTGCTATGAAATAGCCAGGGAAGAACTAAGGAAAATGACAGCGGAGCTACCAACCGGACTCTCTGTCACCTTCTACCCAAGGAGTCGGAAGCACGTTCACTCATTCACCCACCCCACTGCAAGGTGAATAAGTAAATGTCCTGAGGTCAAATCAGATGCTTGAAGAGGAAGGAAGCAGAGTTCCAGGAGATGTCATGGAGGGCTCACCTAGAAATATATCTGTAAAGGTCCCAGGGAACCCCATGGTATAGTAGACTGTGTGACTATGCGGTGAAACGAAGAGAAGATGGCAGGTGGAACATTACAGCATTGGCGGTGAGGTGGTTCCTGCCTCTCACCCCACTTTTTATGAGGTATGCAATAGCCAAAACGAAATGATTAAAATGACTGACTTAAATAACTGAAATTACAAAGTAAATTAAATAACACAACCAAAATGGATGTCCTTGCAAAGCAAGAGAGAACTGTGGTTCATATCCACTTTGAGGGACCTGTGTCTAACCAGACAAATTCACTGGATATTGTATTCTCCACTAATATTCATTTCAGCTTAACGTTTACATCCAAACATTATTAAAACTAGAGCAGAAACAGGTACCTAACTTGGTACCTGGAAGTAATACCCGTATTTTTGAATACCGTGTTGTGTATTCAACAGGCTACCCAATCACCAATTGGGTACCTGTATACCTGGCATATTGGTAATTCGCTGATTTACCAATTTTTTCCCGATTATCAATTGAAAAATTGGGACAGGAAACTGAAAATTTGGGACTGGAAGTCAATGTTCAGGGACTAGAAGTCAACATTCCAGGACTGGAAGTGGACATTCCAGGACATTCCAGAACACCGGGTACCCGAATCCATTGGCAATCGGGTATCCATTAGTACCTGATATTTTCAAGTCGTTTCAGGTACTGGATAAAATACAAAATGGACTGAACTACTGGAATGATCATTTGAAACCATAAGTGTATATAGAAGGAAATCCCAATTTCCTAACTCCTCCCCCCATAGACTACTTGCCGATGTTCCCTCTACTGTCCACTCCTTTCATTCAGGGGCTCATGCTCTCCTGTAACTAAGTTAAGCTCGTACACCTGCGACTTCTTAACTTGAATGTTTCCCTGTCTCTACCTATGTTCTCGCTTGCTTTGCCTTCCTTAGATTGCAAAGTCCTTGGGACAGGGACCCTTCTCTCATCTACGGACATTCAGTACCAGGTCCATTGCTGAATGAATGCTTAATAATAATAGCCACCTAACTAAAACAGATTTGACTATAACAAATCTGCCTAATTTGGAATTCACTTCATCTATTTGTGGATCCATGGGACCGTGAAATAAACAATCTTCCCTTAAAATAAGGAACACCTGGCAACCCTAATTGTAAATGACCGTCGAAGACTGCAGGACAATTGAGAATTAGATTAGGCCTGACTATATTTTGATCTGGCTTCCATTTTTGACAGATCCAGCCATTTTGATCAGGCAAAATGTGGAGCTAAATAAATCCGATTGGTGTTTCACCCAAACAGTTTGAATTGATTTTACCTCCTCTTCTGCATCCACAAAATGGCAGTGGCCATGCTGCACATGTGACAAAGGATGATGCCATGTAGGCTGCTGCCACTTTGTGCATCATTCCATTGGCATTTTGATCGGAATTCGGGCACAAATTAAATCTGAATTCCAATCGACATATTGAAAATGCAGAAATATTCCACAGAGACAGTAGGGATGTTTCAGCTCAGCCCTGGATCAAATCCCTAGTCTCTCCCAGAAACAAGGAAGACTGGACTGTAGTGGATAAGGTGCTGGGCTTGAACCTGGGAAACCAGGGTTCAACTCCTGCCTCGCCATAAAGCATGTCACTGAGTGGTCTTGGGCAAGTCACAACCTCTCAGCCTAGAGAGTCAGTGTCAAGTGCTGGACTTGGTCCTGGGAAACCAGGGTTCAACTCCTGCCTCACCATGAAGCAAGTCAATGGGTGGCCTTGGGTATATCACAACCTCTCAACCTCATTTTCCCATCTGTAAAATGGGGATGTGTGAGTGGGTGTCTGTCTCTCCATGTGTTTCCCTCACCCTTGTCCGTCTTAGATTGTAAGCCTGCTGGGCAGGGACCTGTCTCTGAAAACCTGTCAAGTGCTGTGTATGCCCTAGTAGCGCCATAGAAATGATTACGAGTATTAGCAGCATCACCTGCATATTCAAATACTCCTCTGTGCTGTGAACCAGCCTCCTGTCTACCTTTTCACTCTCCGTCTCTGATTTACATTACTTTGTACTAGTGACACTCTCCAGAGCAGCCTGTGTTCAGCAAAATGAGGGATTAAGAATAATCTAGTCTGGTTCCTGTTTTTCTTTCCCCTTCAACCCTCACTGTTTTGTTCCCTTGGGCAATTGCTAACACACACACACACACACACACCGGCATATCTGTCAACTCCAAACACCAGCTCTCCTGAATTGCTTCAGTCAGTGCCATTTGGAGTTAACTGATGTGACGCACTCGCCAGTTACCGACCTGTCTCTAACCTTCGCTTTTTAGGGAAGGTTATTGAACGGGCGGTGGCACTGCAACTCCAGGCTTATCTTGACAGCATCGGTTTCCTTGACCCGTTTCAATCTGGGTTCTGCCCTGGCTATTGGTGGCCTTGGTAGACGATCTCCGCCGGGAGATGGACGCAGGACTCAGGACGTTCAATACTTCTGTTCCTGCTAGATCTCTCAGCCGCTTTTGATACAGTGGACCATGGGCTGCTGTTGAGATGATTGCAAGCCCTGGGAGGTCTGGACAGGACTGTCCTCAGATGGTTCCGATCAGTCCTCTCGTGGAAAAGCCAGCAGGTTGTCCTGGGGACTGAGTCTTCCAGGAGTCGCACCCTGGATTGTGGCGTTCCACAAGGTTCGGATTGTGCGTCCCATCTGCACCCTGGACGCACCCTGGATTGTGGCATTCCACAAGGTTCAAGTCTGTCTCCATTACTATTTAATGTATACATGCAGCCCTTGGGGGAGATCGTGAGAGGGTTTGGTGTGCGTTGCCACCAATACGCTGATGACACCCAGCTTTATCTCTCTTTTTCAACTGACCCAGGTCCTGAGGTCTCAGTACTGTCCCAGTGTCTGGAGGCCGTGGCGGATTGGTTACGGCAGAACAGACTGAAGCTCAATACTGATAAGACGGGGGTAATGATGGTGGGTAGGGCGGGGGAGGTGCTGGCTCCCCTCATAGAGGAGGCCCGCCCTCCCGTAGCCCAACAGGTACAAATCTGAGGGTGTTATTGGACTTGGATCTCCGCCTGGATCGGCAGGTGGAGATGGTGGTGAAGGCTGCCTTCTGCCAGCTGTATCTAATGAGGAGGCTGCATCCATACATTTCCAGACCCGACCTGGCCACCGTCATCCATGCCTTCATCACCTCGAGGCTGGACTACTGTAATGCGCTCTACGTGGGGCTTCCCTTGACGCTGGCTCGGAGGTTGCAGCTGGTGCAGAATGCAGCAGCTCGTCTCCTGACGGGGATGAGTTGACGAGAGCATATTATTCCCATGCTCCGTGCACTGCACTGGCTGCCTATAACGTACCGAGCCAGATTCAAGGTATTGGTTTTGGCCTATAAAGCCCTACACGGTCTTGGCCCCGGATACCTCAGAGACCGCTTCACCCTTCGTGCCCCAAGGCAGTCCCTTTGGTTCACTGGGGGTGCCTTCTTGGAGGTCCCCCGCGTAAGGCAGGGGGCCACAATGGAGGGGGCGTTCTTTGTAGCCGGGCCACGATTATGGAACTCCCTCCTGGAGGATGCCCATCTGGCCCCAAGTCTGTTGGCTTTCCACTGAGCCTGTAAGACTTGGCTGTTCTCCCAGGTCTTCGGAAGAGGGGAGGGGGTGTTAATCATGGGGGAGGGGTGGTGGGGTTTCAGGTGTTTTTTAAATGTTTTTAAATTGTATTGATGCTTTGAATTGTTTTTATTGGTGTTGTAAGCCGCCCCGAGATGCCATGGGCATGAGGGGGCAGCAAATAAATGTAATCAAATAAATAAATATAAAATAAATAAGAGACATCAGTTAACCCTTCTTGGGGGGGGGGCACAAAGGGAAGGCTTGCTCCGACCAGCTAATGGCTTCCTCCCGGCAGGGGAGGGGGCAGGGAGTGACGGGAGACTGCCTGGCCTTTCCCCCGTGCTGCTGCTATTGCCCCGCCTCCACCTCTACCATGACAGACAACCATGGCTGCCTATAACAGGCAGCCAAGGCTGAGCAGTGCACCCTGGCAGCCTCTCAAGCCGGAAGGAGCCTCGGCTGGGAACAAACATTCCCATCAGGTTCGGTTGCTCTGGCCTGGCCAGGAGCAGCTGGGTGCAGACTGTGGGCCCGCTTTGATCCGGACCCATATTTCCAGCCCAGCCGCCACAACAGGCAGGGTTTGTACCAGGTGTACATCTGGCAGACCCGGAACAAACGTACTGCCTCGATGCTGACCAAGTCGGGCCAAAGCAGGCCTGACTGGGCCTATGTCACTTTTGTAAACACCCATAGTGTCCTTGCCAGCAGCCTGCTCATAGTGTTCCCATACCTCCCCTTTAAAAGAGGGCGCTTCTGAAAAATACATGGTGCAGGGCTGCATTGGTTCCAGTGCGGCCCTGCAATGTGTGCTAGGGATGGGAGAACAGATCGCGGTTCGGGTTTGGCCGTTCGGTTTGGCTGCGTTCGTTTCGTCCGTTCGTTTCATCCCTCCGTTCGGTTCGGCCGTTCGGTTCGGCTGCATTCGGATGTTCGGCCGTTCGGTGGTTCGGTGGTTCAGGTCGAATGTTGAGTTTGGATTCGGTATTCAGTTCAGTCGGGCTCGGTTCGGTCTTTAGTTCAGTGCAATCGGGAACTGAAAATGACATTTGGTTTTTGAAATAAAAGTGACATAAGAGAATCCCAGGCATAGATCCCTTCTCTACATATGATGTACAGACATATAAAATTGGGACCCTTTATAATATCTTTCTGATATTTAGAAGAGATGATCAAGAAAGTGAAATATATAGGTCTGCCAAATTTCATGTACACTTGTTGGACTACAAAGATGCTATAGTCAGACATACATTTATATGTTAATTGCTTATACCACCAAGACCTTTTTTCCAATCCTTCTGAAATTTGGCAAAGATAGTTAATATGGGAAGGGATATAAACTGAATAATTTTTACCTACATTATGTGTGAGATAAAGAAGTTACAGCTAAGAATATATATGTAGAATATTGCAAAATACAATAATTCAACTGCTTCTAAAATCGGATTCCTTTATCTGATTGTTTTGAAATTTGGTGCACATAATGAATTCTATTGGAAGTATAGGCACTCCAATGTTCAGCCACATAGCATAAGAAACAGAAATGTTACAGCCAATAATGTGTTTTCCATTTAAACCAATGGAAATTCAATTCCGAACTCACCGAACGCATCCGAACTGAACGTTCGAATTCGAGTTCGGTTCAAACGTTCGGTTCAGTTGACTGAACTATTCAAGTTCTGTCCAAACTCTGAACTTCCGAATTCGAGTTCGGTTCGAATGTTCGGTTCGGTCGACCGAACTATTCGAGTTCGGTCCAAACTCCGAACTTCCAAACCACATTCGCCCATCCCTAATGTGTGCTTTTCAGAAGCATCCTCTTAAAGGGGAGGTCTGGTAACTCTACCTACTTCATAGATTGTAGGAAGTCAGAACCCTCAGCAGCAGGGGTGTCTTTAGACATAACGCCGTTCAGTGTTAATCTGTAATACAGTGTCCTACCGTAACAGTGTTTAGACAGAACGTCAACACAGCGTTCACCCCAAACACTGATTCAACTGTCAAGACCTGGCAGCGTTCACTTCCGGTGTTTGGGGTGAACACTGTTGACGGTCTGTCTAAACACTGTAACGGTAGGACACTGGGTTACAGATTAACACTGAACAGCGTTATGTCTAAAGACACCTAGGAGGCAAAGAGGATCTCATCGTGCAGTTGGTACAGCCCCTCAGTCTTTCCTAAGCTGAAGGACATGGAGACACCATGGTCTAGAATGCTGGGTGTTCAGTGACCGCGTGGAGACCTACTTGGGGGCAATGTTTTTCAAAGATTCTTTGCCCAACTCTGTTGATTTTTAGTTGGAACTGAGGCCACTTTCAGACATTGTGTCCCCCCCCCGGTGCATATTCTGGCTGTTGGGGGGGGGATGCACAGGGATTCATTGGTCCGAAAGCACCCCCACACCCCCCCACACACCAACGCGGCTTTGCTGACAGAGACGCGCAGGAAATCGAGCTCTGAATCCCTGCGTGTCTCTGCCGGCAAAGCCGCGGTGGGGGAGGAGCTTTCAGACCAGCTGATCCTCTCGCATATTCTGGCTGCGCATCCCCCCCTCCGCAGCCAGAATATGCACGGGGGGAGGGCATGTCTTTAAGTGGCCTAAGGCTGAAATTAATTGCAGGTTTATTATATTGTATTTGTTGTTCACATTTTGGTGTAGCCTTTTAGCTAGCTGAATGCTATCCATGACTGAAAATGGGTAGACCTGTTTCAGAAAAGCCATTCCAAAATCACAGAAAAGTCCCCTTCTCTCAGGCTCTCCTGTCTCTCTCTGTTTCCCTGTTTATGTTCAAGATCCCCCTCCTCCCTTGTAACTAAGCTAAACTCATGAAGCTGAAATTTCGCAATTGTGTGGCTCTCTCCCTGTCTCTCCCCGTGTGCCCCCCCCAACATCTGAAACAAGTGCCCACAAAAATGACTACACCCCCATCGAATTTGAAGTACCTGATTTGAATTGAAGATACTGGGTAATTTGTGGTACCCCAAATGGCGTCCAAACGGGTACCCCATTGACCAAAATATCATATTCAATCTGATTTTAAGACTTCTGACCCCAGATTTTTTGGGGGGGGGGGGATCTGAGTATTTTTCAGGTTCTGGGTAAGTTCATGTATCTGAAAAAAATGAAACCCAAAATATCAAGTATTTGAGGGTGGTATTGCCTTTCATGTGGTAATGTGTTTCACGAAACAGCACCTGATGTCAGGATCTGGGGTTTGGCTTGGGAAGGGACAATTGGAAGGGCCAAGGCAGCAATAGGAAGTGTAAAAACAACTAGGTAATGGAAACATCTCAGCCTTTCTCCAATGCCAGGGAGACTTAAGGAGCAGCACAAGGAACAGGCTTGCCAACCTCAGAAGGCGAACAGCTCATCATCGAGGTCAAGGAAAGAGTACGAAAAAGGAATTGAAAGTGAGAACCTGAGGGCAAACGAGGCCAGGATAGTGACATACGAACAGAGGGCAAGCGCTAAACAAGGTAACAAAGAACCAGACACCAAGCATGAAGGAAGGGAAGACTAGAGAAAGTAAGGACCTGGTCAAAAAGGGAATATGAGCAATGAGAGGGACGTCATCCATGGACTCTGCGACTAAGACCCTTTTCTAAAGGGCACGGGTGCGTGGGGGGATGGGTGGGCGGCGCGGTGGGTGGGCGCGGTGAATGGGCGGGTGTTTCCACTCATCTCCACGCGCGGAGCATCGGGCATTGGCCCCCCCTTGTTCTGTGCATGGGCACATGTGCTGCCCTTTCCCAAATGGCTACGGGAGCAATCTTCGAAAAGGGGCCATTTTGGACACGTGCAATGTTTTTTGTTTTTTAAAATATATTTTTTAAATAAAATAAATGGGGGATTATTATTATTATTATTATTATTATTAACAAACATTTATATAGTGCCAGCAGTGTACCTGGCACGTTACAAAGTAATAAAATAGACACGGTCCCTGCCCCTAGGGCTTACAATCTGAGAGACAGGAGCTGGGGGAGAGACATAGGAAGGGGAACAGAGGGAGAGACAAGGGGTCTAACATTCATGAAGATGCGAGGTCTCAAGTGCACGTACTTGGCTTGGTTACGATGAGAATGACAGCAGGCAGGTCCATGTGGCAAGGATAAGGGTAAACAGATCGTAGGTATAGGAATAGTGGCTCAGCAGGATAAAGAGTCAGACAGAGCAGAGCGAAAGAGGTGAGTTTTAAGGAGAGATTTGAAGGTATGAAGGGAGGGGGCAAGGCGGATGTGGACAGGGAGGGAGTTCCAGGCATGGGGGGCAGCAAGTGAGAAGGGACGAAGGCGCTTAGGGGAGCAGGGAAGGCGTGGAAGGGTGAGAGAAGGGACAGAGGAGGAGCGAAGTGCACGGGCTGGAGTATGGAGGGGGATAAGTGCAGAGAGGTAGCGGGGAGCAAGGTTGTGAAGAGCTTTATAGGTGAAGAAAATGGTAGGGCCATTTGTGAAAGCCCCTGAAAACAAAGGCCTTTTTGTAAACAATAACGAAAATGGAAACAAAAAACGTAGGGACGCCATTCTGTATAAGCCCTAATGAATAGTATTTGTGATGAATAAACCCACTACCCATTCCAGCTCTATATGAAGTGAGGAGATCTTTGGTTTCTCTGTCTAGAGCAACGCTGGGAAATGCCCCACACCCCAGAGATCGCCCTCTACCTCCTCCTTCAAGCTGCGGCTGGGCACAGGTTACTTACAAGATGGTCAGGTGTAATTTTCACCCAACCCTTTTAGTTCAGGCTGGTTAAAGTTGCAGACCTGACAAGCCAGACGTCATGGCTTTTTCAAGGGGTGAAGCTACATTCAAACCAGGCCGTCAAAGAAAAACTTGGCTTGTGTAACCCCGTTATGCGATTTGAATATTAACTAGGGATGTGCAATTTGTTTTTTGTTTTTATTAGTTACTAAAACAAATGGGGCCTCAGTCATTTTAGTAACTAATACACCAAAAACAAACGAATAAGCAAATGACATACGTTTGTGTTCATTCATTTTCATAGCTTTTTCTGTTTAATTTAATAAAGTATAAAAATAAATTTAAAAATAAAATCACTGAAAAATAGTCACTGAGGCTGTTCTGTGTATGCACAGTCCTTTTCCAAAATGATGTTGACACCATCGCTGCCATTTTGGAAAGGGCAGACTGGCCTGCACATGTGCAGACTGGGTGCCCTTTACCAAAACGGTGCCGGCGGCCATTCCAAAATGGCACAGGCAGTGCCAGCATCATTTTGGAAAAGACCCACACATATGTAAAATGGACCCGTTTATTGTTTATTTAATTTTTTTATTAAAATGAATCACTACCAAAAAAAAAAAAAATGAACAGGGTTTTTATTAAACCCCTGAAAACAGATGGGGTTTCTAACCAATAAAGCTAGGATTAGCATACCTCCCCTTTAAAAGACGAGTCGTGAAAAATACATATTGCAGGCTGAAATGGAACCAATGCACTTAATATCTGGAATTCTGGATACCATGGCGGTTATTATCTGGTAGCTATTTAGAAACCACTTAGGTTTAACGGATAACTGGTATCTACACCCATTCCCTAGGCAAATTCATTGCTTCCCACGGTTTCCAATACCACCTATACGCTGACGACACTCAACTCTATCTCTCCACTCCTTCCCTCTCCCCCAACCACCTTCGTCCCTTCTCCCTCGCTGCCCCACACACCTGGAACTCCCTCCCTGCCCACATTTGCCACAGGGACCTTCAGGTCCCTCCTCAAAACCCACCTCTTCCACTCTGCCCTCCCTAACTCCTGCTAACCATCCCCACCCAGGATTATCCCCCACCTGTTATCTGCAAACTCCCAACTTACTGAAACCAAGCCAAGAACGTGTACCTGAGTTCTCGCATCCTCATGAATGTTTCATCCCTTGTCTT
This sequence comes from Sphenodon punctatus, assembly GCA_003113815.1. NCBI lineage: Eukaryota > Metazoa > Chordata > Lepidosauria > Sphenodontia > Sphenodontidae > Sphenodon > Sphenodon punctatus. Next base: position 2,585,456 of record QEPC01009472.1, on the reverse strand, counting down.
TCCCCCTGTTCCCCCTTCCCTGTCTCCCCTCCCCCTGTCTTTAGATTGTAAGCTTTCGGGCCGGGACAGTGTCTATTTTATTCTCTGTAAAGCACCAGGTACATCGCTGGTGCTATATAAATGCTAATGCTAATGCTAATGCTAATGCTAATAATAATAATAATAATAATAATAATAATAATAAATAGTAGCAGATACGCATTTCAGGTCTCATGACAACTTGGGAACCTCTGGTCCAAAAAACATTGTTCATTTCACTATAGCAATAGCTTGCTTGTTTCTAATTTGACATCAAATTTGGGTGTTGGACGTGATTTCTATTCTCAAGCCAAAGAGAAAGTAAATAATGAATTAAACCTTGATAGTTGCTGTTTTTGCAATTGAAATTTTGTAATCAGTTTCAGTTTCTTTTGCAAAATGAGCTTTACTGTGATCACCCAAGCATGGTCTGTTTTATTCCCCCTTGATGGTATTCCTAGAGTCATAGAACTGGAAGGGGTCTCAAGTGTTCTCTAAATCCAGCCCCACGCACCAACTCAGGATTCACCAGGCTCAAACTACCTTCACAGAAAAATCTATCCAACAGAAAACAGACCGTTTCCTGTTCCAAAGATAAA
>QEPC01009472.1:2560094-2579924 GCA_003113815.1 Sphenodon punctatus | reverse complement strand
CCAAGTGACTGCATATACATGTTGAACAAGAGTGGGGCAGGATAGAACCTTGCGGTACACCACACGTGAGGTCCCATGGAGATGAAGAACACTCCCCAAGCACCACACACTGACTTCTCCCAGCCAGGAAGGAGCGGAACCAGTCAAGGACAATTCTGCCCACCTCAGCTTGATCCCGCAAGTGAATCACCGACTTCTCATGGTCAACGGTATCAAAAACAGCCGACAGAGCTAACAAATGTGGCAGGGTCGCACGACCCTGATCTAATTCACAGCGAAGGCCACAAGCACAGTCTCCGTGTCGTAATCCAGATGAAAACTGGACTGAAAGGGAGCCAGATAACCAGTGCGGTCTAGATGCCCCTGCAGCTGCTGGGCCACCACCCACTCAATAACCCTCCCTAAAAAGGGAAGGTTAGAGACCGGCCAATAACTGGTGAGGGAATCAATGTCAAGTGATGGTTTTTTGAGCAGAGGCCGCACCACCGCCTCTTTGAGGCAGCCCAACACTCTGCCTTCACAAAGGGAGGCATTGATCACTCCCGCCAGCAGTGGCTCCACCGTCTCCTGGCTGGCCTTAACCATAACCAGCCAGGACGGACATGAGTCAAGTTCACAAAAGGTGGCCCTAACAGTCCCAAGAACATCCCCTTCCCTGACGGATGACACCAACTGAAATTGATTCCACAAAACTGGACAAAGTGGGGCTTCCACTGCAATAAGTACAGTGTCAAAATTTAAGGAAAGGGAATTGGGAACCAGAGCTTGGGAACAGAGAGCTTGGGGGGGAAAGGTCATATGAATAGGACAGGTAATACAGGATGGAGAGGGATCCAGAAATGCACCAGATAACAGAAGACAAGGTACAGGAGGGCAGGACCACAGGGCTGAGCAAGGTGAGATGGAGGCAAAGGAACAAGACACAGAACTGGGGTGGGGTGGGGAGACTGTAGGAAATACGTGCCAGGCTAGCAAGACATCCACTGTCAGCAACTAAGGGAGGAACAGGACCAGTGGAAACTGGACACCAGACTGAAGGAGTCATGGGCAAGAGAGACAAAACAAAGGGCATAATGCAACTAAGGCTCGAAGAGCGGAGGATGTAGGTAGAAGAAGACGTAAATAAACATGGATGCAGAAGGGGGGACAGAACCAACAAGAGGAGGACAAGGGAATCAGCCTATACCTACTAAGGAAGGAACCACCAATCCACACATGCAGGGAGGGGTAATCATTGACACAAAACCCCCTGGGTAAGGGCAGAGGGAGGGGACGTGCTGCAGAAACCAAGGAACAAGGAGGGGTGAACGGGACAGTGAACGGAACGGCTCAATGACACAACTTACCCAAGGCTACAAGGAAGAGCACAACCTGACATAGGAGACGCGGGAAGTCCAAGTGTGAGCAAAGCAAAAGCCAGAGGGGAAGGGCAACAGAAGCTCTGCTGTCTCTCTACAACTCCCAGCATGCCTTAAATTGTGTAGGTATCCAAAAATGCAAATGATATCAACAAATACGGAATTGGCTATTTTTGTGGATTCTAATTTTAAGTCGCTTATATTCAGGATTCATCCATTCTAGGGATCTAGGTTTGATCATCCTACTGGTCAGTCTTCCATTTCCCATTGAAGCAAAAGAAATTCCCTCAAACTCTCATTTGGTCAACTGATGCCAAGAATGTATTCTCAAGTCTATTTACTTTAGTGGGCTTGGGACATTCCCAGAGATCTACATTTTAAATATGATTTGAGCGTCTCAGTTTTTGAGTTCCCAAAAATGGGCTACTTTAAGGAGGAGTGGAGTCTGAGGAACTCTATTCTATGTTGGTCAGACATCATCTGGAGTCCTGTGTCCAGTTCTGGGCTCCACATTTTAAGAAGGACATTGACAAATTGGAATGGGTTCAGAGGTGAGCGACCAAGAGGGTCATGGGTCTGGAAACAAAGTCCTATGAGGAAAGGTTGGAGGAGCTGGGTATGTTTAGCCTGGAGAAGAGAATACATGATTGTCATCTTCAACTACATGAAGGGCCGTCAAATTGAAGATGGTGCAGACTTGTTTTCTGTTGCTCCTGAAGGCAGAACTAGAACCAATGGGCTCAAATTACAAGAAAGCAGGTTTTTCAGCTAAACCCTAGGAAGAACTTTCTAACGGTAAGAGCTGTTCGCCAGTGGAACAGACACTGCCTAGGGCGGCGGGGGTGGGCTCTCCTTCGCTGGCGGTTTTCAAACAGAGGCTGGACGGCCCATCTGTCAGGGATGCTGTAGGTGTGGATTTCCTGCACTGAGCAGGGGGTTGAACTAGCTGGCCTCGGAGGTCCCTTCCAACTCTGATTCTTTGATTCTATAAATGCTAAATACCTACCCTTTAAAAAACAAAACAGCAACAGCAACAACAGACTTTAAAGATAGTAGTTCTCAAATTTGTATGTGTATCACCCCATTTTGAGAGTTGACTCCAGACTGCAACAGAGACATACAAAATATAGGGATTTGGATAGAGATTTGATTCCATCTGCAGATAAAATAACTCCCCTTGGGGTCCCAATGCATCGTTTTCAAACCCCTTCTTTAAGATGTCCTAAGCTGAGGACCCCAGAAACAATCCCACCACTAGTCACTTCAGCCCAAATCCCCAAGTTCATGACAACCAGAGTAAACCAGTCTCTGGTGAGAGGGGCGGGATATAAATAAATAGGAATAAACTAAACTAAATAAATAAATAAATCCGTTGCACTGATTTATAAACCTCCGATTTTTTTCCTCACAATGAGATTATGAGAGGCTGTGCCTTAGCTTCCTTGCGGAAGAAAAAGTCAATCCTCCATTTCTATACTTTATTTTTAAAAATTGAGAGAAAAGAAATGCAAGCTAGCCATGACATTATTAGAAAGAAAGCTGTTTGGGTCAAGAAATGGAATCAATATTAATTATCACCTTGTAGACGGAAAAAAAATTGTATATGACAAAGGAATTCACACAACAAGAGAGCGTTTCAGTTCAGGCGACATTGATTAGCCTGACATTCTGTAGATTGCAAAGCAATTTCGAGAACAGTGTTTTCTTTCTTTGCTTGAACAGCAATTTGGGGCACCCTTTTTCTTACTGTGATTGCTTCTTGCCTAAAGTGGCCATGGCACCAGTTGGCAACATGACCCAGCAGATGATCAAAAAGCATTGCTTAATGGACCATTCTGTCAGAGCACGGGGATGAGTTGATCTTGGGACAAATGTCTGCCCATGAAAAATCAAATTCTAAGTCACAAGGTATCGGGTGGCATAGGGAAAGGGGTTGCACAGAGCTGTATTAGACCAGTGATTTCCAAACTGTGGTCTGTGGACCACTCTTGGTCATCAAGGACCTGGGAAATACTTTTCAGGTAGTCCACTGAACCAGCCACAGCTAAAACAAAGCAGGCTTTCCAGTGACTAGTACTTATATGTTATTCACCCCAGAACTCTTAGAAGTTCGACATAGCATCCATGGGGACCAAGCTGTCTGACCTTTGCATCCAAATGCACTCTGCTTGGCTCATGGGTAGTGAACTGGGTGGCCAGTCTCACAGCCTGAGCCTAGGAATGGGCGAATGTGGTTCGGAAGTTCAGTGTTCGGCCTGAACTCGGCCTGTTTGGACGACGGAACTCGAACCNTGGTTTTTATATGGGGTTTTTTTATTTAATTTTTTAATCGAATATTATATATATCTATCTACACTAAATCTAACTGCTATTAACTATTCTAAATGCTATGAACTAAATGGATTATCTAATAAGTATACAGGTCTACTCCTACAAACACTAAAACTAAATCACTAACACTATCACTAAGCTAATTCCTACAACTGTCTACTGCCCCTAACCTATCTATCTATCTATCTATCTATCTATCTATCTATCTAAATTAAGTTTCATTTCAGTTTTGTACTGAAATGAAACTTAAACCTTAAACTGAAACCTCGTGTTGTTTGTGATTCCCCCCCATCCCATATATATATATATATGGGATGGGGGGGAATCACAAACAACACGAGGTTTCAGTTTAAGGTTTAAGTTTCATTTCAGTACAAAACTGAAATGAAACTTAATTTAGATAGATAGATAGATAGATAGATAGATAGATAGATAGGTTAGGGGCAGTAGACAGTTGTAGGAATTAGCTTAGTGATAGTGTTAGTGATTTAGTTTTAGTGTTTGTAGGAGTAGACCTGTATACTTATTAGATAATCCATTTAGTTCATAGCATTTAGAATAGTTAATAGCAGTTAGATTTAGTGTAGATAGATATATATAATATTCGATTAAAAAATTAAATAAAAAAACCCCATATAAAAACCAAAAAACCAAATAAAAAACAAAAAAAAGATATAAAACCAAATAATAAACCAAAAAAAATATAAAAACACAACAAAAACACCCATAACAAAACATTTCCCGAACAGCTGAACCCGAACCGAATGGTCGAACCGAACGGCCGAACCGAACGGCCGAACCCAAACCCTGCGAACTAACCGAACTGCCGAACCGAATGGACGAACCGAACGCAGCAGAACCGAACGGACGAACCCGAACCGCGATCTGTTCGCCCATCCCTACCTGAGCCTGACATAAAAGCCACACTCATGGCTCCTCTTTGCTGTTGGTCACTCCTCCCAAAGAGTGCTCTCACTCTACTGCCGGCCAGATCCACTCCACCCCCACTGTTGTCACAGGGAGTATCATCACCCAGACCCCCACTCAACATTGCTTGGGGTGTCACCTCCCAGATTCCGCCCTCCCATGAGGTAATTTGGAGAGGAGAGGGAGAATCCTCCCCCGCAGATAATTCCTGCCATTTGGGGGAGCCCATACATATTTGAGAGCAGTCTACAGCTGAAACAGGTACCTAGTTTGGTATCCGCAGGCAATACCTGCATTTTCAGGTATTGTTACAGGTATTCAATGGGCTACCCAATCACTAATGGGGTACCCAGGTATCCAGGGAAAAAATCTGTAATTTCTGGTACCGATTTACCAATTTTTCCAGCTACCGATTGGTAAATTGAGATAGAAAACAAAAATATTGGGACAGAAAACTGAAATGTCGGTACTGGAAGGGGATATTTGAACTCCGGAAATCAACGTTCCAGAATATCAGGTACTCGAATCAGGCACTAATTGGATACCACTTAGTATCTGAACATTGTGGGTCAATTTAACGATCAGAAATTCTACCAGTATACCCCTTTTGGCAAATATTAATTTCAGCTCTAGCGAGCATCCCCTTAGGCACCCAACAGAATGCCTGAAATTGAAGGCATTGTTCGTTGGCAGAAAACACACTACCTGCTTTAGGTCTACCCCAAAGCTTGCATAATCTTACCAACAGAAGTTGGTCCAGTAAAAGAGATCATCTGAACAGCCTTGGGTAAAACAAACGTGACAGTAGCCTGCTGTAACCTGCTATGGTCTGCAAGTTACAGAACTGTACGTGTGTTGTCAGCCGGGGCCACCAGTTGTTAGCCCGGACTTACCCAGGTTATGTTGGCTACTAACCCAGGTGTTCACCTCAGCAAATGGCCAAGGTCACAGCCCTGGGTACCTCCCGCCCAAGCCAGAGCAGGCCAAAGCTGATCATGTTTGTTTAGCCCGCTGTTCCTGACTGGTCCAGTGGGGGAGCTTTGATACCAGTCTCTGATTTGCCACCATGGCTGTCCATCATGGCAGGGGGAAGGGCACTGGGAGCCAGAATGTCTGTTGCAACTGCTACCTGGGCCAGGTTGACCAGGTGGTGGAATGGCTCTCCCGACCACACTCATGTGCGTCTGGTAGCCTGAGCTGACCCTGGCCATGTCAGCAGCAGGAGCCCGACCCAGGTGGGGTCATGAGGGTCACGTTTGTTTTTAATTTATCCTTTGTCTCCTCCTGTTTATAGGTAGGCCATCCACAGATGGAAGGAGATCAGAAACATGACCCTAACCATAGAATGAAATAAGGCCTTTCCACTTAGTGTTAATGGATAGAGACATGGAAAAGAGAAGTCACAGGTTGAGAGTAATACTATTTGGTGGACAGATGTGGCTCTTGGCAGACTGTCGTAGCCTAGCATCTGACCAGCTTTACAGGCATCTAAAGAGTAGTTTATGTTTCTGCGTGTGTATGCAAACTAATCTTTCGTATTTGTTTTGCAAAGTTAGTTCACAAAAATATTTCCATAATAAATAGTTGGTTCTAGCAGAAAGAGAAAAGTAGCATTCTACATCAGGAAAATGTTCATTATCGGTCAGCTTGAAAGAGAAGCAAGGTCCCCATCACAAAAATGCACCATTGTGTAAGGGCCAGAGCTAATGATGAAACAAACTATCCGGGTTGATTCCATTACTGATAGATCTACCTGGTTCCGTTAAGTGCAGCAAAATGTGAATTGGATTGTGATCTGGTCTGTGTTTCGCTGCTGGAGCTTTAGATCAGCAAGGAGTCACCATTTTGCACAGTAAGCCAAAATACCAATTTCACATGTATAAAATGGTGGCACCAAGTTGTTCGGGCTCCTGAAGAGATGGGCATTGCTATCTTGCGCAAGATGGCAGCTTCCTGAGTCAGGCTGCTTTCACACATTACAAAATGGGCCATTACATTTTTTAAAATATTAAATTAATTTATTTATTTATTTATTACATTTTCAGGGTGGTGCACAGCATAAAGGAGCATCATATAAAAATAAAAAATACTAAAGACACAAAATATATCATAATAAAATATTACATTAAAACACAACAACAGAGGTCTGAAAACAGAATCCCCCATACCCTTAAATAAAATTAACACCCTCCCACCCACTACCCATCCCCCTCACCAAATGCCTGGCAAAACAGCCAGGTCTTACATTGTCTATGGAAGGAGGGGAGATCCGGAGAGGAACTAATCTGTACCAGGAGGAGTTCCACAGATGCTACATGGCCACCAAGAACGCCTGCTTGAACTTGGCCACCCAGGAAACCCGGGGGACCTCCAAGCAGGCACCCCTGGCCGACCACAGGGGCCGATCCAGGACACGAGGGATAAGGCGGTCTCGCAGGTAAGTGGGGCCCAGGCCATATCGAGCTTTAAAGGTAATAACCAACACCTTGAATCAGACATTGAAGACTATAGGCAGCCAGTGCAGCGAGTGGAGTATCAGTGTTATGTGCTCCCGGCAGCCCATCCCCACAAGAAAAAACTGGGTATTGTAATTCTGCAAATTTTGTAATGTGTGAATGCATTATTCCCTTTTTATTAGGAATGGGAAAATCAGAATAGGATTAATATGATTCACTCAATTTTCATTGGAATCGTATTAATATGATTCACCTAATGTTCCCAATCCACCCAATTTTAATTGAATTAATTCAGGGGTGTTCTCACGCTCATATCCCCCTCTCTGCTATTGAACTGTGCTGGGCTCTTCTTTGTCTCATTCATCATTCTAGGATTGTGGTTTAGAATGATGAATGGCCCGTTGAACAGAATAGGTTTGGTTTTCCATTGACTTCAATGGGAAATTTTCCCATTGAAGTTAATGGTGAAAAAATACGATCCGATTCCTATACGATCCGATTCAAATAAGATTATACTAAATACAATACCGATTTTGATCCAATTCTGGTTTTCAATACCATTTCCCATTCCTACCTTTTATGCTGCAAGATCTTGGGTCTTTGTAAGAACCACCAAATGTGGCTTTTACAATGACCCGAGATCTCACAGCATAAAACTGGAATAGTGTATTCACACAATACAAAAATTGTGGAATTATAATACCCGGTATTATCCTGAGTTATTATATTATCTCGTTCTTTAATGTGTGAAAGCAGCATCAGAGTGATAAACAGAGATCCGCCATGATTTAAAATTCTCCAGGAGATTGTTCCAGCACTATGGGGAATCTCCACACAGACAATAGGGCTGATTCCATTCATCTCTCGACAGACTCAGGGACAGGAGCTGGAAGTCAGAATAGGGTTGGGTTTCAGGATTATGGCTAAAGTGAGGAACAAGGATAGGAGTACAAGGAATCGGACAGAGTCAGAATAGGACAGACTGATGTCAGGGCAGAGTCAGAACAGGGCAAACTGAATGCAAGATTAGAGACCACTCAGTAGCAGGAAATTGATTATTTATTTATTTATTTATGTATTTACTTATTTATTAAACTTATATGTTGCCCCCTGCTGCCACAGGCATCTCGGGTCGGCTCACAACATTTTAAAACAAGCCGCAATTAAAACATTAAATTAAAAGCCATCCCTTCCCACCCTAACCCAACCCACCCACCCCACCTCCCTCAGGAAAGGCCTGGCAGAACAGCCAGGTCTTACAGTGTCTTCAAAAAGAGGGAAGGTCAGTAATTAAGCGAACCTCCAATGGGAGGGAGTTCCACAGCCGTGGTGCAGCTACAGAGAATGCCCTCCTCATGGTGGACACCCGGGAAACCCGGGGATCCCTGAGGAGGAAGCCCCCCGCCAACCGCAGGGGCCGATCCAAGACCCGGACACTGAGGCGGTCCCGCAGGTAGGTGGGGCCCAAGCCATTTAGGGCTTTAAAGGTCAGCACCAACACCTTGAATTGGGCCTGGAAAACTATCAGCAGCCAGTGCAGAGAACGGAGCACTGGTGTAATGTGCTCATGTCGGCCCGTCCCAGTCAAGAGACGGGCCGCCACATTCTGCAGCAGCTGCAGCTTCTGAACCAGCCCCAAGGGTAGCCCCATGTAGAGCACATTGCAGTAATCTAGTCTCGAGGTACTAAAAGCATGGACGATTGTGACCAGATCCGAGTCCAAGACATACGGCCTAAGCCGACGCACCAGATGTAACTGGCAAAATGCTCCCTTCACCGCAGCTGTCACCTGGACATCCAGGAGAAGCTGCGGGTCTAGGGGCATCCCCAGACTCTGAACCTGAGAAACTAGGGGAGGATGGACCCCACCCCCGGCCCTCCCCACAACCAATACCTCCGTCTTGTCAGGATTTAGTTTCAGACAGCTCACCCTCATCCAATCCCCCACAGCCAACAGACATTGGGTAAGCACCAAGGCTGCCGGGCCTGAGTCAGAGCAAAATTTCTTTCTTTCTTTCTCTTTCTTTCTTTCTATTTTATTTATAAATATTTATTAGCCACCCCCTCGTGCCAACGGCATCTCGAGGCAGCTTACAACATCAAAACACACAAATAAAATACCCTAAAAAATCAATTTAAAAATATACAAACCCTTCAATCAAATTTAAAATATCGTAAAAATATCTTCAAAATCCCCCCAACTACCTCACCCTCCCCTCCTCCCCTCCGAAGGCCTGGGAGAACAGCCAGGTCTTGCAGGCTCGACAAAACGCCAACAGACCTGGGGCCAGGCGGATACAGCTAATAAAATGAGCTATATTTTATAGCGGATAAAATGAGAGCTATAGCTGGGTGTCATCAGCGTATTGATGACACCTCACCCCAACCTCCCGGGCAACCTCCCCCAGCGGCTGCATGTACATGTTGAACATGAGAGGGGACAAGATGGAACCCTGCGGAACCCCACACGTAAGGCCCTGTAGGTAGATGTTCCACCTACTTCCTGCTGCCACCTGCCAGCCAATCAGGGAGGTGGGGGATGTGACCAGGGCTTGAGTCAGGGACCAGAAAGATGGCTGCAAGAGTGTGACCTTGCCAGTGCAGAGAGGCCCCTTGTGGGAATGACTGCACCAGTGGCAAAGTGAAACAGTGTTGTTGCAAGGCAAACCACTGGTCCAGGAACCTCTGGGGCACAGGTTCGAGGCCTGCATCTCTTGATACATGACAAGCATAATCTTCAGAAGAGGATGGCCCACCAAGGGGACCTCCAAAATACATCTCCTACGCTTGCCAGTTAGTGTGGTTTACAGGTCTATACTGTTGTATTTGGACTCCAGTCTCTCTGGATGTGTGGCATTGAATCCTGATGTGGCCAAATGTTCCCCTACCTCCTCAGTGCTCAATTGACCTGTGGAACTCATTAGATGTGGAGGCCAATAGTATAACTAGCCTCAAAAAAAGGTTTAGAATGGTCCATTGGCCATTTTGCGCACATGCAGTGATTTTCTCTAACTTTGAGAAATGAATCTGGCTGCTTCAACAGACCAATGGGTCTTTTGTGAAGCCGCTGGCTTCCTTTGCTTACCAGGATGAGGTGCTAAGATGTAAATTTATATTTAACTGATGAGGATATATCTATGTAAAATGCATACCAGACTCTATACTTGTTTTTGTCTTGTGATTGTCTTCTGGGATTTATTTGTTATTTATGGATCATGGCATTAGCGGGTATCTGAATAAACTGAATTGAATAAAAAACAATTTAAATTAATTAAAATATATATATATGTAAAAATGACTGTTCCTGTGCAAAATGGCCACCGGAGCTGCTCTGCACATGGACACCCTTCTCCAAAATGGCACCAGGGGCGTCAGCACCATTTTGGAAAAAGGCGCACATGCGTACAACGGCCCTGGTAGCCATTTTGCACATGCACATGTTTTGGGTGGGTTTTTAAAATTTTTAAACGAAAACAGATGAAATAAAATAACAATCATTTACTTATTTATTCATCCATTTCCGTAACATTCGTTCCGAACACAAATGCGGTCGCATTCATTTTCGTAACTAATTTAAAAATTGAATGAGTTTAAACTTTAAATTAGTTTAAAAGTTAATGGTTAAATGTTCATTGATAAAGTTGAAATATGAGCCACCCTGAACCTAAGGGCGGGATATAGGACTGAAACAGCAAGCTGTCATGGCAACTGTTTCTGATGGAAAGAGCTCTTCTGCAATGAGCGGCACGGTACAATAGAGATGTTCATTCTGCTACTTCCATTCCACTACTTCTGCCGACACTTTCTGACATGAGGTCATGGTGCGAAAGTAGAGGGACAATGTTTCTTCTGACACTTTCCGAGATTATTCCAACACTTTCCGATAATTCAGATGTCGCAAAGCAAAGGGTGTGGAATTAGCGGAATGCGGTGGAAAGGCTGTGGAAAGTTGCGGGCAATTTCGAAATGGCGGAATGAAACATTGGCGTGGAAAAAGGAGTTGCCACGTCAGCCCTAGTGGGATACAAATGGAAATAAATAAATAAATAAATAAATAATAGAAAATATTATGGATGCACACCCCTAACAGCTATTAGCCAGGACAACTGGGAGGTGCTATCACTGGGGGATAGTTCTTCGGGGATAGGTCCGTTAATGACTATCAGCCAAGTGGGCGGGGAGATGATGTAACTGTTGACCGTTGGGAGCTGGGAGCCTGGGAGTGAACAGCAGGGAATGGACCACTCCCTTATGACTTGCTGAGTACTCCTCCCAAGTGACTGAGACTGGCCACTGTCAGAAACAGGATACTGGGCTCGATGGACCATTGGTCTGACCCAGTATGATACTTCTTCTGTTCAGAAGTTTGGAGTGGACAATATGGGATGGATCAATCAAATATTACATGTTTTTGTACACTTTCTCTGAAACCTCCTGTATTGTCTATGTCAGACACAAGACATTGGCCTAGACGGACAACTTCTCTGACCCATTTGGGCAGTGCTGATATCTCCAATGGTGCACAAGAAGGTAAGTGGGCATCTCCTGAACTATGATGCATGCTTTCCTCCTCAGCCTGAGGCAGGTCATTGTGACATGGGGTCGTGAAGTAAGGAGAGTGTCCAATAGAAGATTAAGGGGTGATCTCTGGGGAAATTCTATGGAACCATGGCATTAATTGACTGGTCCGTAGGGGCTTGTAAGGCACGCACATTCCGATGCCTGTGCTATGATTGGAGACCATGTGGCCAACACATGCTTGCATACATCTGGCAGCAGGCTAGGAGATTAACAGATACATCCCTTCCCCATGTTGCTGGCAAGAAGAATTCCCTGATCTCCGCTATTAGAAAGCTTTGCAGATCAAGGAGACAGCTACGTCTCAAAGCTTCTCACTCAGGGGGTCTTGTGTTCAAGGGAAGCGAGCCAATCGCAGTCTCCGAAGAGACGGACAAGATTGAGGCTGGTTGTCATTTTGGATTTTTGCAAGCACATGTGCTGAGTTATTTATAAAAGTCTTCTTTTGCAGAATTCCACACAGCTGGGACTCAGCAAAAACCTTCCTCTTTTAGGTTGTGACATGAAACACATAGGATAAGTACAGACATATTTTTGAAAAGCAGCATTAACCACCACACTCTGAAATCCAATCGACTTTATGTTTAACTTCACTTGGGAAAGGAACCTTTAACAATGAGATGATTGGATGTGAAAAGACCATCTTTTTTTTTTTTTAATGCACTCACATTTGAATGACAGGCTCCCACAAAAACGTGCTCAGCCTGTTAATCTCCAGGACCAGGTGTGCAAGAACCGTTGAGAGAAGAGGCTGGGGAGTATGGATTTCCCATTTAAATGAAAGCGTTTTCTCACAAGTCAAAGATTTTCATCTAGAAGGGTTTGCTTCGCAGGGTCTGCCCGTAATAAGTGTTAACACAAGAGCTGTCTACTCAGAGAATTGCACTGCCAATGTCCCTAAGCGCGTTAGCTGCTGCCAGACATTTTCCTTTTCTTGTTTTTTATTCACATATGGCCTTGACATTTACCCAACATTTTGTGTCTTTGTCAGCGCAGTCAGTAGGTGGCTTGTATGCCATCCATAGGGCTGAAACGAGAATCAATTTCTTTCTCATGAAAATCTTGCAAGAATCAAGAACCACTACCGAGATCTCAGGACGATCTCGATAATTTTTCTCAATATACCGTTTACCATTTACTGTTATCATTTACTGTTACTGTTTACCGTGTACCTCATTCTTCCCGGTAATGCGCATACACAGAGTGTCCACGGCGGCTGTCCTGCGCATGCATATCCCTCTTCCAAGATGGTGTCAGCAGTGTTGCCACCATTTTGGAAAAGGGAAGCCATTTTGCGCAATCACATTACCTGGACAATCACAGTACATGGTAAACGGTAGCGGAAAACAGTAATGGTAAATGGTATTTTGCCAAAAAAATCTCAAACAAGAAAGTGTTGGGAACCGTGATTCTTGGTGAGAATTGCAAGAAAATTGAGATCGAGTTTCAGCCCTAATCCACAGTTACATTGCCGCAGGGCACACGTACTAACTCCTGATGAGAGAGAACCTGAAGCTACGGGTGCCAGGAGGAGGGGGCAAGGGGATTCCGTTCCACTGCCCAAGATCTTACCTGACTCCCCTTTCTATGAGGGGAACAAGGCCATGTCTGATATGAGCAGGGCAAATGGAATCTCCCACCACTTTCTAATGTGGCCACACATGCCCTGAGTGCCCTTTTCTGATGTGGCCACACCTCCTTTCCAAGCATCATGGAGATACAACAGTCAGAAAGGGGGAAGGAAATCTCTTTCCCCACCACTTTGTGATATAACCCCAACCCCTTTTCTCCCTGGAGTAAATTCTATCGGCATCCCTGACTGCTGTGAACGTGTTACTAATTTGATTGATATGCCTCAATGGGCATTTTTACACACACCTTAAAGTGCTGGTCTTTCAATCTTCTGGGTTTATAAGTCCACAAGTAAGTTCCAGATGCATTCTTCACACACACAAACTGCCCTGAGGCAGTTCCTGGATGCATTCTTCACCCACACGCTGCCCTGAGGCAGCCTAAAGTAGCTGCAGCTGTAGACGTGAGGGGCTGCCATGGAAACCAAGTGACCACAGCTGCATGGAACAAAGTCGTTTACCAGGAGAACTTTTTACACACAAGTTCTGGGAGAAGTTCTATGCAAAAGTTCAAAGAGCCAGATGTTTAAGATCTGGGTGAGTGATTTAGACACCCAGAAGGTTTAGGATGTAACAGCAAACATGCAGGAGAAATGTGTGTGTGAAAACACCCATAAAAAGCTCAGCATTTTTGTTTTTTGGAGAGGGCAAAGTATGCCCCTGAAGTGCCTCATCCTCTTTGTTTTTTCTCTCCTTCAAGCACTTTAGGAGGTGCCGTTTTAGAGCTGAAATGAGTACCCGCCAAAAACATGTCAATCTGTTGAATTTTTAGTACTCAACCCAACCCGCCACCTTCGGGTACTAATTGGTACCCAATTAGAACCCTCCAGTTTACCCAATATCCTGATTTTCCCATTTCCAGTCCCAGAATACCAACTTCTGGTACAGATTTTTCAAGTTTCCATCCTGAATTCTCAAGTATGCATCCCATTTTTTGAATTTCCCATACTGATTTACCAATTAACTCCCAGCAATGATAGTAAGTAACTGATTTCTTGGGTACTCGGGTACCCAATCACAACTAGGAATGGGCGAACAGAATGTGGTTTGGATGTTCGAATGTTTGGTCGTTCGGTTCGAAACCCGAGTTCGGGTTCGATGGTTCAGTTCAGCTGAGTTCGGTTTGGCTGAACTTGGCCAAACATTCAAAAATAGCGAAATCGAAACCGAAACAAAATCGAAACCGAAACCTATTTTTCAGCTCTGGAAAGACGTTTTTCCCGCATCCAAATTGATCCAAACTCATCCGAACACGACCGAACTGTTCGGTCGTTCGATAGCTCAGTTCGGACGTTCGGTTCGGACATCCAAACAGACCGAATTCGGTCCGAACTCTGAACATCTGAACCGCGTTCGCCCATGGCTAATCGCAACTCAAGCAGCCTGTTGGGTTCCTGACACCGTTCTCAAAACTGTGGGCATTTCTCATCAGTGCTAACTCTGTTTCCCTTCTCTGGCAGGCCTCGCTGCTGCATTAGGAAGTGTAGCTCGCTCATCCTTTCCAAGGGGCGGGGGGGCGACACATTTGCATCTCACTGAGGAGAATCTAGAGACAGTTTCCAAACTGCTCCAGTATATGGGCAATGATACTGCCAGAGCTGAGTAACACGGCCTCTCTGTGGCAGTGCTATCAATCAGCGATGCTCACATGGGAGAAAGCACAACAGAAGCAGGTGTACAAAGGGCTTCCGATTGCCCTGGCTTCGAGTGAGAATGGGCAGTTCCTGGCATGGAGCAGTTGATCAGCCTAGAGGTAAATGACTCTCTGAGGGATCTGGGGCTTCTGTTTAACAGCAAGAACTACGCTATGGGAGAAAATGAACGGAATAAAACAGGGATGGGGAACGTCAGGTCCGGGGGCCAAATGCGGCCCACGGCTAGTTTTTATTTGGCCCCTTTCCAGTTCCCGGATCTGGCCCCTGGAGCTAGTCCCTACCCCCAAGCACTGACAAAGTGAGCTATGGGGAAGGGAGCAGAGGGGCGGGCCTGCCCATAAGGAGAGGGGACAGATGGTGTCCCTTCAGCAGGAGAGAGAAATTGGAGACTTACTGTGTGGTCTAAGAGTCTATTTATTTACAAATGTGCAAGGTGACAGCTCATCCAGTCAGGTGTTGCTGAGCCCTCCAGGTCCAGCAGCCCAGAAGGTTCCCCAAAGGCTGTTTCTCTCTAGCCTTCTGCCCCCCAGATTCAGGCTGCACCCCCCTGCCAGGCTGCAGCTCTCCACTCTCTCCAAACAGAAAAGCTGTCCCACCCCGTACTCAGCTCCTCCTGGCCAGAACCATCGTTTTAAGACAAGAGGCTTGCAGGCAAGCTCAGGGGTGGCCGTTGGCTCTATACGATGAATTACATTCCAGGGGGATGCATCCCAAAAGAGAGTTACATTCTCGGGGCGGGCTGGAGCAAACCAGATCAAATCGTAATAATAAATAAATAAATAAATGTTATCCTGTAGCAGGGTGGCTCTGGCCAGTCCTGTTCCAAGGGGCTTTGAAAGCGTGGCCCCTTGAAGAGTTCTCTGGGTCACTGCTGATGAGCAGGATGGCAGAGGCAAAAACACAGACCTGCAGGTGAAGGGGAGCGTCACCTGGGGTCAAGGTGAAGTCGCAGGAGATTCAGGCGGCTGGGAAGATGAGGCCGGGGGGTTCAAGTGCAGGGAGCCAACCAATGAGAGGAGGCTGGGAGCTCAGGGCACAGAGGGCTGGGTGGCAGCCAACACCTCTGGCACGGTCAGGTGCCAGGACCCTCAACTGGTCAGGGGGTGGGGTAACAGCAGGGCTGGCCTTACCACAGGGTGTCCTGGGGTGGCTGCCCCGGTGCCCCGCTCTTCCTGAGGCCCCTTAAGTGGGCTCCATTTTCATCAGGAACAGGTTGTGGGGGAACCACTCCCTCTCACTGGGGCCCCAAACATGACTCCCTTCAGGGCACCGCGGAGGTTGCCCCCATGAGGAAGGGCCCCCGCATTTTATCTTTGTCCTGGGCCCTGAAAATTCTACGGCCGGCCCTGGGAAACAGCAGGAGCAGAGGCTGCAGAGCAGTGAGGACGGTGAACCGCTGGTGAAATTGACATGCCGCTCAGAAATTGACATGGCTGCAGTGGTGCTGAGCTGGACCGGACGCTTGGAGCAGCTACGAAGCAGGTCGCACTCTAAAGAACTCAGGGAGATGCTCGCCTGGGACCAGGGCTCGAGAATAGCCTGGGTGGGTGGGGGGGGCTGCCTGGACCCTAGCTATGAAGGTGAAGCTGCAAGGACGAGGCTCAATCCAGTCTGGGAGCTGGGAAGCTCGCCTGAAGGTACTTTGGAACCCTTGGGTGTTGTTACAGGGGATGATGAGCTTAACAATGGGTCTGGGATGTGTTCTCTACTACATCATATACGGCTAATAAATAAATAAATAAATAAATAATATACCCTCCAGTTCATCAAGCTTTGGAAGCAGGGTGGACTGAGTTCATTTTCTGAGTTTATTCCCTGTTTGTAGAGGGACGGACAATAGTTTTCAATACTTTATACACACATGCTTGGTTTTGGGGGGGCACAAGAAGGGTATCACCATCATTCTTCTGGCAAGAGAGTTATGTGCACGACGTGATCGCATCTACAGTAAAGTAGGGTGCTAATCTGCCATTTGTATTTGTAGTTCAGATTTATTTATTTTTATTCCCACAGAGGAGCCAATAATCAAAACACATTGGCGATGTTGCAGGTTGTAAAAGATCCCCCCCCCCCCGCAATTTTATTAATTTATTTGTTTGCTACTGTTTCCTTTATTTATGTAGCTAACACAACCCAACACTTTCTGGAGCTGATTAAAAGACTCCCCTTCCCCTTAACACCAAACGTCTCTAAGGCCCCAAATGTTGATTCTTTGTTTTGTTTTCACAGCCGGTATCTGCATACTCAGCCAGTCCCTGACTCAAAGATATAATCGGCTCAATCACACCAGCTGCAGCAAAGAGATCTGCATCCCGAGATGGAGCATGTATTGTCACCTGGCAATTTACATTTCATTTTGCTTTTAAGGGAACATCCAGCGCCCAAGCAGTAATAACGTGAATCTTGGCAGAGGAGGCAGATAGCGTTTGGGTGACCCTGTCGAATCAGGTTCATCGGGACGAGTTTAGGACCCTTTCATGAGATGACATTACAGACTCTGGTGCGACCGGCTAATTCTGGAAATAGAGCCATTTTTTCCTCCCTGCCTCCTCCAAACTCCTATTATTCTGACATGTTAATGGGTTTGCTAGCTCTGAAACCTTCACAGAACCTCACAAAAATGCTTCTTGCAGCAAAGCTGTCTGGCTGGGATCAGAGGAAACCCGAGCTTCTTTCCAGCACAGAATAGTACACAGTTCGGGTTAGCAAGGCACTGAGATAGTGGAAGGCAAAAACGATTGCTCTGGGTGCAAAACTAGGGGAGCAATTGGATGGAGAGGAACCCCCACCCCCCTCCTGAGTTTGAGGAACAGGATATATCATTTAGCTACAATCCTTATTCATCTGATCCTCGCAACAGCCCTGTGAGATTAGTCTACAGCTGAAATAGGTACCGGGGGGGGAATACCCACATCTTCTGGTACCATTTCAAGAATCTGAATCGCCACCCGAATAGTACTCTAAAAACCACTAGTGTGGTGTAGTAGCTAAAGTGCTGGACTTGACCCTGGGATGCTAGAGTTCAAATCCCCCCCTTAGCCATGAATTTGTTTGGTGGATGCTGTAAATAAATTTGATTGCTTGAATTCCCTGGGTGGCCTTGGAAAAATCACAAGCTTTCAGTCTCAGTTCCCCATCTGTAAAATGGGAATATGGGTCTGTCTGTCCCTGTGTTCCCCTCACCCTTGTCCATCTTAGATTGTAAGCCCACCGAGCAGAGACCTGTCTGTGACTGTAAAGCACCACATACGCCTAGGAGTGCTATAGAATTGATAATTATTGGTAATGTTTTGCGGCTACTCCTTTCAGCTCTAGAATAATCCCATTTTACAGATGGAGAACTGCGGTTGAAAAATGGCGATTTCCCCAAGGTAATGCAGTGAGTTCACAGCCAAGACAGGATTAGAATCCTCGTATCCTAAGCCCAACACTTTATCCACTCCCCTACATTCTGGTCCCTTCTTAATTTTGCCCCCGTTGGAGCCCCCAAAGAAGCAGCCTGGTCACTTTCTAGGTGCCCATTTTCATAGGAATTGTTTTTGAGGCTCCATTGACCTCTGGCACCTCTGCAGTAAATGAGAGATGTGTCCATTTGAATATGGAAAGTGGTTGGAGAATCATGTCTCTTTTTGTTAAAGAGCAGCATTCACCTGTTACTAGGGCTGAAATGAGCAGATAAATTGGTGTTTTCAAGAAATGTTGCCATATCGGGAACTGGGATCGATTTCCCCAACGTTCCCTGATACCAATGTGATTTCTCATTTCCACAATACCGTGGAGTTCTGTGCTGATTTACTGATTTTCTGCTTGACGTTTACCACATACCGTTCATTTCCTGCTTACCACGTTGCCAAGGATACTGTTTTACTTCTGGTTTTATTGTTTCCGCATTTCTGAGCCAATCACTGAGCAAATAGCCCATCCCTTTACCTCCCCCCCAAGTTTCCCTTAACCTCCATTCCAGGTCCTCCAATCAGAATTGTTGTTCTATATTGTTCCCTTTGCTTAGACCAATTTGCAACTGGATTGCAGATTAGTAAAGGCATCTGCGAGCCAGCCAATGGCGGTGATCCCGAAGCCCCTGCATGTGGGATCCATACTGGATCTTTGCGGGTCCCATATGGCACAATGACCTCACAATAAACTTGCATGCAGGGCATGGGATCGGCCCCACCAAGTGACATGGAAGTACAAGGGAAATTGGAGTATAAAAAATATGGTATTGCACCAGTATTACCTCTTGGGATTTGAAATGAATGGCAAAGTGGTAAACAGCAAAGCGGTAAACGGGATTCTGTTAATTGGAAAGTCAATCCATCGAGAAACAAAATGTCGACTGAGACATTACCAAGCACCAAGAGGTTCCCAATTTGACCAAAACGGAATTGACAGGGGCGGATTGGCCATTGAACCCACCGGGAGGATTCCCGGTGGGCCAGTCGGGTTGGGAGGGCCGGTACCGTGGTCTGGGGTTGTTTGTTTTTTTTAATTTAAAAAAAAAAGTTGGTCCCGACCCCCCATCGGGTTGGGTCGGGATGGAGAGGGGAGGGAGGCCAGACCTTTCCAAGCCACTGCAGCCTGCAACGGGCTGGCCGCCCCCCCCACACACAAACCCAACTTCCAGGAGGGAGGGCGAAGACTCGTGGCCAGAGGTCTACGAGCAGGCAGTGGAGGTTTCCAGTGGTGGCACCAGCAGCAGCGGCACCAGCGGCGAGGGAGCAGAGTGGTGGCGAGTGGCAAGGGAGAAGCAGGTGGGGCCTGCCTCAGGGCCGGGGGGAAGCCTGCATGGGAGTGGGGGTTGGGCCAGACCTGGTTGGGGGGGCAGGGGGGTAGGGTTAGGCCAATTGTGGGTGTGGGTGCCTGCTGGGGCCTGCTGTGCTGGCCTGGGGGGGGG
>QEPC01009472.1:2519314-2558801 GCA_003113815.1 Sphenodon punctatus | reverse complement strand
GTTTTGATGAGATGTCCTGTTTTGCAAAATCTCATTTGAGCCCTACCTGTTACCAACCCAGAGCCATTCTGCTAACCTCAAGGCAGTAGGTGTGTGAATCAACAACCTGTGGTTGGCTTGGCTTTTCCTTGTGAACCACAAGACTTATGGAATAATACAGATAAATCATGGAGGTGCACTGGGACCTATGAGCCTGGGGGGGGGAGGGGGCAAACTCCCTTGTGATCCTACATCCCCTGCTGTTGAGAGAGACCAAGGGGCCCATTCCATCTTCTGCACCAGAGGCCATTCCTAGTACTGAGCTCTGCCTCTGGTTACATCAGAAAGAGGCATGACCCTCTCTTTGCCCCACCCCCTTTCTGAATTGGCCCCGCCCCCTGCAGAACATTGTGATGCAACAAAACCCTGTAAGGGGTAGGGATAGGTGAACAGACCGCCGTTCAGATGTTCAGACGTTTGGTTGTTCGGTTCGAAACCCGAGTTCATTTTCATTTTTGTTATTGTAATAGTGAAAACTAAATGCACACCTCTAATTCCCACAAAAATGGGTGTGCCCGTTAAATTTGCAGCACCCAATTTTGACTCAGAAATTCTGGGTACCTTTTGGGACCGAACATGGTGTCCTATTGGATACCTGAAATACTGAAATACCATTTTAGTCCCAATCTTTTCACCTTTGGTCCCAGATTATGGAAAAAATTTCAGGCACTTTAAGGGGAAGGGGTGGGGGTGTTAAGTAATTCCAGGTACTCAACATGTTGGTTTTCTAAAGATACTCTAATGGTGTTTGGGTACTAATTGTCAGGGGTTCCCCCTTCCTGAATGCCAAATGCGGCCTCACCTACCAAGGGGGTCTCATTCTCCTGCTTACCTTAACAAGAAACAGGCCGGGAACCAAACCCCGCAGCGCTCCCCTCGATACCAGTGCGGCATGGCCTCACAGATGACTGAGGAATCAGTGGGGTATCAGACTCTTCTCCGCTGCAAGGTAGCTGAAACTGCTGACCTGGGAGGAGAAAGTGCTGGCTTTTGCCTCGTTGACGCCATGACCCCGAAGGAGTGTGTTGGCTCCTGCCCCTTTCCTCCACCTTCTCATGGCTCCAGGCAATTAGTAGCTGCACTATCAGCTCTGAGCAACCTCTGGGCTGGCTCTCTGTAGTTACAGGTCTGGACCCAGCCGCTACTCTTGCTTATCTTGAGCCAAGTTTGGTCATTCTCCCTCTTGGTTCTCTGTTCCCTGTTTTGTTCACACAGCCCTGCTCCCTTTCCCTTCCTCAGCCTCTGGCACCCCATTCTCTGGGTCACAAGCCTCCTTTTCTACCCCACACTTCTCTGCCTTGGTCTTCTGGCTTCTGCTCCTCTATTGCTCCCTTGAAGCACTAGGAATCCCTTCTCACTCCCCATTCCTAGCTCCCTCTTCTCTTACACTTTGCCTTGTGTGTTGCCCTGGTCTCTTGTGTGTGACTCTCTACTAGGGGTGCTATTTATTTCCAATGTTTTAATTAGTAAAACGAATGGAGCCCCATTTGTTTTAGTAACTAAAGCCCTGAAAGTGAACGACCAAGCAAACAATGTTTGTTTGCTTGCATTCTCGTTTGTTAAAATAAAATAATAATAATAATAATAATAATACAACTCTGCATGCGCAGAATGACCACCAGAGCTGTTCTGTGCATATGCAACCCTTTTCCAAAATGGCACTGGCCACATCGCCGCCATTTTGGAAAAGGGCAGCCAGTCTGCCCATGCACAAAACGGCCAATGCGCATGTGCCGACCAGCTGCCTTTTCCCAATATGGCAGCAATGCTGCCGCTGCCATTTTGGAAAATGGTGCACATGCGCAGAACAGTCCAACAGTCACTTTTGCGTATGTGCAAAATGATCTTTTCCTGTTTTTATTTGTCTATATTTTTAAAACACAAAAGTTAAAGAAAACTTGAGGTTGTTTTTTTTTAATTTGTTTTTTTACAAAAACCAGAAAACAAAAATCAAAGAGGCTAAGTTCTGCACACTCCTACTCTGTACCCTCTTCTAGCTCCCTCTGTACCCCTTGGTGCCTTCTTTGGTTCCTCACTCCTCACCCCTTCCCTCACTCCTTGGTATGTACTCTTTCTCTTCAGCCTCGATGACGGGCTAATTCTCCTCAGCCTCGTGGACTGGAGTTCTTTCCACCTGACAGCAGCTGAGAAGCGATCCCCCCTTCCCTTCCCCTACCTGTCACTAATCTGGATACCCAGAAAGGTACCTGTGAAAATGTGGGGTTTGCCCATAGGTACCCAATCAGGTATTAGTTTCAGCTGTCCTACATACCTACACAGAAGTAACATGCAACATCACTCTTGCTTTGCAATCTCTTTATCACAGAAGTAGGGTTTTCTCGGCTAGATAGCAAACTGTCATTTCCCTGCAACAGACTGTATTCTATTCTATGCAACGAGACAGGTAAGTTCTCCCCGCCCCCACCCCCTTTAGACTGTGAAATGCAGATATCTCCCCTCAGAAAAGCCGGGTCCCCTTCTCTGCTCTTTGGCTTTGCACACCCTTACCCGCTGATACATGGGACCCCACAACCTTTGCAAGAGTAGCTGAAAATGCTCATCACTCGGGAGCACTGGATATTAAATGGGCTAATGCTTGGAACAGCAATGGAAATTACCGTGAGGACATCACCAGAATCCATCATGCTTAATGCAATTATGGTGGGGACGAAAGGAATTAATAATGATTTATCTCACACTGTGTGGTTTTGCCTGTTGCGTCTGGCTCACTCTCTTCACTGCCATGTGTTTCGAAGACTCCTGCAAGAGAAAAGCAAGAGGAACTGGCTGAGAAAAAGCACCTCCCTTCCCAGCCCTCCCCTTTGTTTATAGTCCCAGAGCAAGAACAATGGAGTATGCAATGACTGTATAAAGAAGAATCCTAATTAATAAATGATCCTGATTCGGAGACCCAGGCATGTAACCGCTTCCCACTCCATAAATCATCATGATAAAGGGCTATGTTTATGGAGACACTCAAGAGCAGAAGCAACACCCCATTAATGAAAGAGTGCCCAGTGCAGTCTTGCCAATACCTAAGAGCAGGGTGGAGAAACGGCTCCATGGAAACTGCTTCCTCCTTCATAGAATGGAACAACTGATGTCCAGGAGGCTAGGGCTCTCTGAAGTCAACTCTTGCCCTCTTTCTCAGGAAGCAGCAGCTTTCTATCTCAAGTTAGTCATCAGATGCTGAACTCTATTGCTCAACTGCAAGGCCGGAAGGGAGTACGTGAAAAAAGGGTATACCCACTGAATTTCCGGTATCCTAATTGACCCACAACTAACTGACCAGATTCTTGCCCAATTTGACTGGCCAGTGTTCTAGAATATCAACTTTCAGTCATGGAATTCCATCTCCCCTGGTCCCGATTCTTCCATTTTCCATTGTGATTTACCATTTGGAAACTGAATAGAGAGAAAAATCAGTAACTTGGTAAAGGAAATTACTGATTTTTCAGGTATTTGGGTCCCCGATTGAGGCTCGGGCAGCCTATCAGACACCCAAAGACAATACTCAAAGATGCAGGTATTACCGACAGGTACTAAATTAGGTACCTGATTCAACTTTCCCCAGGGCCCATGAGCCTGGGGATTGTGAATATGTTCTGTAATACTGAACTAGCCTGAGGGAGCTCATTCCATCTTCAGCACCAGGGCCTGTTTCAAACTAGCTTCACCTCTGATTGATGTTTATCCCAGCATGCAAAATCAGGACCGGCCAATCAGCTGCCTTGTAGGCAGACCAACGGGTCAGTTCAGGTGAGCAGGCAGGTAAATAAAGAACAACTGTCACCTCAGATGTGAGAGAGACCTGAAGAAAGAGAAGATCCTGGATGGTCACTTTACTTTGACCAGACAGGAGGCCTAGTGGTTGCCAAGAAAGAAGCCTGGGAGAAGAGGCTGGAGTTCCGCCACTACATTGGTGGCTCGTATGGCTGGTTCGAAGCAGAAAAGTTCCACAAAATCAGAGTGGCTGCCGAAATATCAACTGGATTTCTGACTGAACGGTTTGTGCATGTGCCAAAGGGCTGCTGTTGTCCAACAAAATGGTGGCCGCCATTTTGTGCATGTGGAAATGCAAAATAATAATAATTTAAAGAATTCTAATGATCCAGTCAAAATTCTAATCAGAATTTCATCCGATACAAATTCCGATAGGACCGATTGATCTGCCCAGTCCCGTTAAAAATGGAAACTGGAAAGAATTTTGATTTCACCTTCAGTAGCCCTTTGTGTTTTGCATCTGCATGACAAGAGAACGTATGCAGGAAAAGCTTTGACAAGAAGAGAACACAATGTGCTGCTTTTATTTCTTTCACATCTAGCTTGAAAAATGCATTTGTGGTGGAACTATATGACAGAACTTTATGGAGCTGGCATGTGGACCAATTATGGCTTCAACAAGAATTGGAATCTGGGGATATTCCACCCGGGCATTTTGTTATTCCAGTCAAACCTCTTGTTACAACTTCAGATTCTGGTCACTTGTTGGTGGAAACTATGGCACCAGATTCTATTGATTCCCCATCATTGACTGTTCTTCTTTTGGGGAGGGGGATACTCCTGCACCCCAATCATGTTAGTCCAAAAGGCATGAAAACTGAAGCGAGATCTCACAAATATTGAGAATTTTTTCAAAATCCCAGTTCTCGACTCTTACAAGGCAAGACAAGAACTGGACCTTTTTTTGCCAAATTCAAAGGGGCCATTTAGCACATGCACAGTTTCCCCCTTCCCCCCTCCCCCCCAATTTTTCTCGCTGAGAACTCATACTGGAGCTCTCCGTGCTCTGGAGCAGCCTCTGCAATCCACTGGGGGCACCCTTCTCGAGGTCCCCAATGTGACCCAGGGGGCCACTATGGAAAGGGCGTTTTTGGTGGCTACACCGAGGCTGTGGAACTCCCTCCTGGTGGAGACCCAGGTGGTCCCAGATCCCCTCTCCTTCCATCTTAGCTGTAAAACATGGCTTTTACACCTGGCTTTTGGTGAGGGAGATAGTACTGGAATTCTGATTGCCATCCTTATTTTCCCCTCTTTCTGTGCCAATTTCCGATCAAAAAATGGTAAATCGGTTACTCAGAAACGGCAATATTTTTTGGTAATTGGGTAACGAATATGATACTCAGAAATTCCGGTATCACCTGCGGGTAGCAAATGCGCAATCTGTTTCAGCTCTAGTTGATGGGAACCCCAGTCAATGAGAGAAATCACACACAATGTCAGGAAATGATCGGGTAGGTTATCTGGAAACCCCTGGCAGCAAACCATTCCCAACTCAAAGCCAAGGAATGAAAAGACAATAAATACAGCTCAGCTGATAATGCCAACTTTTTCATGTTCCCAAGAGGTGCCAAGAACAATTGATTTTCTCCTAATTACTTTCTTTGTTAAATGATGTCATGAAATATTTAGTGCTAAAAACATGAAACAATTCAAACCCATCGGCAGACTCTTCAGAAAAAACCCCACAGTGGTGTTAAACTTGAGAAGAAAGGAGCAGGTGTGTTCTAGAGATGCAAGGTGTCTTACCCCAGCTGGTGAAAGCAAGCAGATTCTAGTTTTGCCAAGTATGCTGTCTTTCTTCACCCCTGTTGACATTGGACAAAAATGTCTGACCTCCTGTCATTATACGATGTAGAGAGATGGCGGCCATTGAGCTGAAATGATACCTAATTTGGTACCCACTGTGGGTAATACCAGCATTTTCAAGTACAGGTGTTTGGTGGGCTACCCAGGTACTGATCGGTAGGTCTGAAGCGAGAGCAGGTGCTCTCATACCATCAGGAAATTCTGACCTTTCAGGAGTGAGGAGGAAATCTACTGACGTTTTCAACATTTTCTGATTGTCTACTATTTTCCACCATTTCAGTAATTTGCAGTAATTTCTGGTAACTTCCAGTAATTTCTGGTATTACCAATAGGTCCAATAATACCGGAAATTACAAAAAAATACGGATAATACCAGAAATTATTGGAAATTACGGAAATGGTGGGAAATAGTGGAAAATAATGGAAAATGTCAAAATGTCGGTAGGAAATCTACCAACATTTTCAATATTTGTCATGATTTTCTGCTATTTTATGTCATTTCCATATTATTGTTATTGTTATTGTTATTGTTATCATCATTTACATAGTGACAGCAATGTACCTGGTGCTTTACAAAGCAATGGAATAGACATGGTGTGAAAACTGATATGACGCTAACCACCCTTTAACCACTCTTGGTGGTTATTTATGCATGTTGCAGGGCTATATTGGTGCCCTATGCAGCCCTGAAACATTGGGTGATTTCAGACGTTACGCGATCACGGTCAACCACAGACAATCCCGTGGTGGTGGATGGTCGCGTAACATGTATTTGCTCGCCACCAGATGTGCACCGTGGTGAACCACCAGCAGTGGGGGTGGGGGTGTTAAGATGAAGGAAGGGGAATGGAGGAGAGACAAGGGGTGTAACATTCACAAAGATAAAAATTTGTTAATTTCCAGTACCAATTTTACCAATTTCCCGATTACCAATAAAAAAAATTGGACAAATACTGAAAAATCAGGATGAAAAACTGAAAAATCAGGGCCAAAAGTCACTATTCCAGGATCAGAAGTCAATATTCCAGGACCAGAAGTTGACATTTTAGGACATTTTGGGACATTCTGGGAAATAGGGGACACAAATCAAGCACTAATCGCCACGTACCTACTAGTATCTGGAATTTCCGTATCCATTTAGGTACTGAAAATACAATGGGTGGAGCCTAATCAGGACCCTGACCTTTCAAAGGACAGCACCAGCATAAAGGTGAGGGTGCTCTTGGAGGTGCAGGTGCTATGCAATTGAAAGGACAGTGCCTGATGCCTAACACCTACGTTTGGGCGTAGCTGAGCCAGCCCAATGGCTAAAACCCAGAGCTGAAAGCTCAGTAGAGGAGAGACCTAAGAGACTGTGAAGAAGTAGGATCTGGGGAACATTCTGTCTCAGCCAAAGAAAGGAGAGCGCTTCAACCCTGTTCCGAGGGCATTGCCTGAGTTGGCAGGTTTGACAGGCTGCAGGAGGGCTTGGTGCCTGACCTGCAAAGCATCTGAGTAAAGATAGACTGTAAGGGGTTTGCTCTGGCCTGGGGAGGGAACTGAGCCACTGTGGCAAGAGAGGAGCTTGAGACTGAGATAGGCCTCTGAGATAGACTGTGAATTAACTCATTGACTTTTGATAAATAACCGATATTGTTACCTCAGTATGTCCCTGCTGAAGAAAGAAAGAAAGAAAGAAAGAAAGAAAGAAAGAAAGAAAACGGTACGGTATCTGGATATTGTACACAGAGGCATTGGCGAGCTGGAGACCAGCATTGTTTATAGAATAAAAGGCCACTGGCGCTAAGAATTCCCTAAGGACGTGATTTGAGGACTGTATCCCCCAGTATCCTGGGGGTGTGTGTGTGTCTTATTGTTAGCAGGGCTAGGGTGTGTATTTTGGTGGGGGTTCGTTTTTTAGGAGGGAAGGGAGTTTGGAGAGGGGGTAGGAGTTTTCTGTCTATTTTGGGGTCAGTAGTGGTCAGGGCCATGGCTGGTGAGAGCAGCTGGATGGGCTCCGGAAGATTGTGGGGGTGGGGGTACCCCCCCCAGTGAGAAGGGGGTATGGGGACTGGGAAGAAGTACCCCCTTGTGGGGGTGGGGAGTGGGGGGCAGGGGAGAGAGTGTTTCCTGCCACCAGCCTGGCGGAGGAGCCACTGGCAAGTGAGGGCTGGGCTGTGGAGGGCACCGGGGGGCATGACAATTAGGGTCATCTTGGGTCGCAGGAACTATGGTCCTCGGGGGTGGCATTGTCATCATGTGGGGAGAGATCGGTGATTGGTGCCAGTCCCTCACATGCCTCCTCCTTGGTCAGGAGGCTGGGGTCTGTGGGGCCTTCGATCTTACACTGCTGCTGCTGAATGCAAGGTCCGTAGCCAATAAATCAATTGTTATCCATGATTTGATCTTGGATTCGGCTGCCGACCTTGTTTGTGTCACAGACACCTGGCTGGTTGATAAGTCAGGGCCGATTCTGACTGACCTCATTCCAGTCGGGTACTCTGTTCAGGATCAGCCTACACTGGAAGGACGCGGAGGTAGCAATTGTTTTGGGGGAGAATTTGCCTGTTAGGAAGTTGTAAATGCAGACTGATCCAGGAATAGAGGGCCTTTACCTCATGGTTGATTTGGCCCAGGACAGATTTGGGATTCTACTGGTGTAGCATGCACCTCACTGCCCAGTGGCGTCCCTATTCTCTCTAGCTGGTTGGACTTGCAGTCCCCAAGGCTTAATGTCCTGTGGGACTTCAATATCCACGCCAAGGACAGGTTGCATGGAACGGAGTTGGAGTTCATGGCCACCATGGCAACCAGGTAGTGACTGACTGGCCCGACACATGAGGGGGGGAATACTCTGGACTTAGTGTTCTGTACCGACCGTGAGGCAGGGGGTCTGATGGTGGGGGATGTGGTTAGTTTGCCCTTGTCATGGTCAGACCATTACCTCCTGCTGGCTTCTCTACCTGCATGCCTGCCTGTCCGGAGGGGTGCAGGACCAATTAGAACGGTCCACCACTGGAGGTTGATGGAACATGCTGGATTCCAGATGGCTCATGGGGATTTACCCACAGACCTCAGAGACAACTCCAGTGATGCCCTCCTGGCCCTTTGAACTGAGTGGCTAATTGGGGCTATTGATCGGGTGGCTCAGCTCCCAGCCAGGCATCCTCTCCGAGTGTTTTGACTTGGAGATCTCCATGGTTTACAGAGGTTCTCGTGTGGCTGAAGCATGAAGGGAGACAGTTAGAGAGGCAGTGGCGCCGTACTCACGCTGAAGATGACCAATTGTAGCATAGCTTGTGGTTGAAGCACTATGTTGTTGCTGTGCAGGAAGCAAAAAAAAAGGGGTGGGGCTTCTATCATAGCAGCCACGAAGTCACGCCCAGCGGAGCTTTTTTGGGTGGTGAGAGGTTTGGTCGGTACAACCTGTCTCCATCTGGACCTGGAGTCTTCCAAGACCCGCTGTGACACGTTTATTACATACTTCACGGACAAAATCGCTCGAATTGAACATGACTTCGATGATGCCCTTTCGCAGACAGTGTTAGAGCCACAGGTAAGGAACATGGGTGTGGTCCTTTGGGGGGACCAGTTTCAGTTGGTGACGCCTGCTGCTGTGGGGAATGTGCTTGGGTTCTGAGCCACAACGTGTGAACTTGACTCTTGCCCGTCCTGGCTGCTTAAGGGCCAGTGGGGAGACGATGTAGCCATTGCTGGCCAGGGCTGTCAGTATCTCTCTTGGGAAGGGAAGGCTGCTGCAATCTCTTACGGCTTTAGTGCTCTGCGGCATACGTTGTCAACAATATGCTGATGATACTCAGTCGTACCTCTTCTTTTCATCCAACTCGGGGTCCTGCAGTCTCGGTGCTTTCCCAATGCTTTGGATGAAGACTAGCCAACTGAAGCTGAATCTTGACAAGACGGAGGTGATACTTGTTGGTGGGGCTGGTGATCTGGGGGAGGAGGTGTCCCCCATCGTTGCCAGACTTCACCCAGTGTAACACCTCGTGTGCGGAGCCTCATGTGCACTTCTGGATTCACGGCTGTGCCTGGATGTCCAGGTGGCGACTGTGGCCAGGAGTGCCAATTACATCTGGTGAGGTGAGGTGGCGCCATCTGTTTGCCTCAGACCCTGGCCTCACTACTGTCATCCATGCGTTTGTCACCTCGAGTCTGGATGACTGTAATGCCCACCGTGTGGGGCTACCCAAGGTGACGGTTTGGAAACTGCAGCTGGTGAAGAATGCGGTGTCCCATCTCCTTACGGGGACGGGTCACTGGGAGCACATTACTCTAGTGTTCTGGGCTCTGAACTGGCTGCTCATAGTCTTCCGGGCTCGAGTCAAGGTGTTGGTCTTAACCTTTAAGCACTAAACGGCGTGGGCCTTAGCTACCCGAGGGATTGCTTCCCTTCCTGGGACCCAGGGTGATCTTTGAGGTCATTGGGGGGCATCCTCCTGGAGGTCCCTCGGTATCATCGAGTGGGGACTGACAGGAGAGCATTCTCGGCAACCACACCGGTGTTGTGGAACTCCCGCCCAGTGAGTATCCACCTCAGCCCGACTCTTATGGCCTTTCACCATCAGTGTAAGTTTTGGCTCTTCTGCCAGTCATTTTGGGGAGGGGAGGGCGAGGTTTGGGGATAGGTGGGTTTTTTTATTTTCTTTCACACATTCTGCCCTGTTTTATTGTAGATTTATATTACTATTTTCTATTATTAGTTTATATGGTTTGTATTATTATTGTATTTATATTTGTGTGTGAGCCTCCCCGAGCTGCTGGAGGCAGGATGGTAGCGGGGTACACATGCATAAAATAAATAAATAAATAAAATATATCCTGAAAAAACTCACCACAGATGCCCTGGTCCCTGTTACAGTGGGTACTTATGCTAGCTCTAAATATGACACTCATTTATATTTTGTCAGGGTTGCCAACTTGCTGTCAAGATGAAAGGCTAAACAAATTGTGAGATTCTTACGAAAAATCATGAGATTTACCATTTTCAAGAATAAAAATTAGAAACTTCTAGGCTTCCTTGCTGCTGAATATGTCAGTGCATGGACCCAAAAGCAGGGGTTCTTAAATCTTTGGTCTACATGCTCCCGTTCTGTCTACAGAGCTTCTGCAGACCTGGGTTTGATCCATCCCAGGAGGGAGAATTCTGGCAAACAGCTTGACTGCTGGATAAACCATGTTATGGGGACTGACCCCCAAAGGAGATCCTTTCAGGTGCACACCTACCAGTTCCACATCCCTACGCTCTAGGGATAGCCTGCTGAATTTTCTCTGTGGCTAGCACTGAAACAAGTACCCTCAAAAACGGGTAAATCCATTGGATTTTCAGTACCCAACCAACCCAATTTTGGGTACAAATTGGTACCTGGTTTTGACCTGATTTGAATCCCTGATGTCCTGGAATGTTGACGTCCGGTCCCAATTTTTCAGTTTTCCGTCTTGATTTACTATTCAGTAACTGGAAAATCAATAAAATTGATATTGGAAATGACCAATTTTTCCAGTAGTCAATCAAATACCTGACATGGTACTAAAAAATGTAGGTATTATCCATGGGTACTAAATGAAGTACCCATTTCAGCTGGGACACTGAGAAAATAACACATGAAACGGAGAAAATAAAATAGTAGTAATAAACGGAGAAAATAAAATACAACATATCAACAGTATATAAAATAGGGATGTGCGAACAGAACCGAGTTCGGAAATTCGGTTCGGTTCCGTTCGAAAATCGAGTTCGGTTCGAAAGTTCAGTTCGGTCGACTGAACTATTCGAGTTCGATCGAATTCCGAACTTCCAAACCAAGTTCGTACATTCAAACCCGTTGTTTTTTTTGGCCTTCCGAACTGGTTCAAATTCAACCAAACAGTTCTGTCAAATTCAAGTTCGGTTCGAAAGTTCGGTTCAGTCGACCGAACTTTTCAAGTTCTGTCCGAACTCCCGAACCACGTTCGCACATCCCTAATATAAAATAAAAATGCACCGATAACAATCCGAATAGCATCAGGTGTGAACCCTTTGTCGGGGTAGAAGAAGGATTTGTAGTCCAACAATATTGTGTATCGGAAAAGGATCTTTCACTTGTATTCACTTCCACCAAGAATCTGTAATCTTTACCAAGTATAAATGGCATCTTCTTAACTGCTCCATATAAAATCTCATGGATAGAGTAGAAATAAGTCTTAGCTAAGTGATCTCAGGAATAGTGCAGAGCTTCATGGTACCCAGGACCTGGCCTTGGGTGAAAACTAACGGCATACTGAAGAGGAATGAGATGGTGCCAGTTATATTTGGCGAAGATTACAGATTCTTGGTGGAGGTGAATACAAGTGAACGATTCTTTTCCCATATACAGTATTGTTGGACTACAAATCCTTCTTCTACCCTTGACAAAGGGTTCACACCTGAAACACATTGGGTTAGGGTTGTCTGGACTAGTGTTTGTATTTTATAGTAAATACTATTTGGATTGTTATTGGCGCATTTTTATGTTCTATATTGTTAATTGTTGATATGGTGTATACTTACAGTAAAGTGTTTTAGAGTTACAGTCG
This sequence comes from Sphenodon punctatus, assembly GCA_003113815.1. Classification (NCBI taxonomy): domain Eukaryota; kingdom Metazoa; phylum Chordata; class Lepidosauria; order Sphenodontia; family Sphenodontidae; genus Sphenodon; species Sphenodon punctatus. Next base: position 2,546,621 of record QEPC01009472.1, on the reverse strand, counting down.
CTTTTTCTTTCGTTTGACTCTCTGAGAAAGGGCCAGTTTCCCAGTTCACACAATCTTGTACAAAACTGGAGTAAGTCGGTTCCGCCCGATGGCTTGACACTGGTGTAAAATCTGGGAATGGAGATTTTTATTTCCCCAATTCATGTGCTTACATTTATACCAACCCCCAGCCCACTCCCGGCCTTGCAATCTGCAATGCTCGCTGCTGACTGGACAGATGGCTCGAGAGTCGGAAGAGCGAAACAGCCAACTTCAGCCAGACACCCAGCTCTCCTCAGTGCTACTGCGATTCATTCGCTGATTTCCCCTAGGGAGAATCATCAGACACTGTTTGCTTTGACCAGACAAATGTTTCCTTTCATATACTCTGAACCGAGCAATTAGGGGACCTGTTTAGAGCTGTAATTAAGGGTTCTGCCAGTGAAATCAAAGGCAGCGGCACGCCGAGCCCGCGATAATGGGGCCCTGGTCTCCACCCCAGCAGCGTTATCCTATGCAAGAGAAGAATGAATGGCATTAACGTCCCTCTCAGATCTGCTCTGTGTCTCCTGATAGCCGCTTCTCGGGATTTAAACATCTGCCTGGCTAACAGGAGGTTGTTTTGCAAGCAGAGCCAAGCTGGAGCTTGAAAGGAGGAGCGATCGTTTACAGCTAGGGGCCAGAGGCGAGGTGGTGAGCACTCATTTACAGAAGGGGTGATGTCAAGGGAAAGGGTGCAGCCTCATTTGAGTGCCACTCACTTGCTCCCCGGGAGGAGGCATGATTTTATCGGCATGTCAATGCAAAGGTGGCCATGGCCATTTCAGGCCCCAGGCCGAAGATAAAAAGTGGGACTTCTGCTGGACCCACCCTTTCCCCCATGCCCCTGACTCTTTGGAGCACCTTCTGGGGGGCCCTAGAGGTGGTCATGTTTGGGGAGAAGTGGAGGCTCCACCCCCTGCCCTGCTGAAAATTGGGGCCACTCCGGGGCCGTCAGAACTAGAGAAAATAGTGGGGGCCCTGCAGTCTATAAATGAAAATAAAATAAATTGCTGTGTGTAGCAGGGAGCCGCATGAGGAGGCTGCTGCGTCTTCAAGAGAGACAGAGTGGGGCAGGAGCCACGCCCACTCGGGGGGATAAATGCCGGAGAACAGGAAGTGAGAAGTCGGAAGTTCTCTGGAGCTTGAAGAGGCCACATTGAAGCTGGAGGCCTGAGGAGAAGTCTCTGACTGTGAGCCTGACACCTGGGCACCAAGCGGGAGAAGCTTGTGTGAGTTGTCTAAGAGCCAACCAGAGGACTGATGCCTCTCTAGGTCTGTGGCTAGTGTGAAGGCGATACTGACTGGCCCGAGGTTTGCTGCCTGGCCTAGAGAGGAACTGTGCTGTGTGTATATAAATAAAATATTGGTGTGAAGCTAATTCCCACGGTGAGAGTGAGTGAGTGGTGCGGATCCTGAGAAGACTTACCCCGGCAAGCCCATACCTGCTACACTGTGTATTTGCGAAATGCCCACTGCACATGCGCAGACTGGCTGCTCTTTTTCAAAAGGGCGCTGATGCTGATGGCGTCATTTTGGGAAAGGGTGCGCATGTGCGGAACAGCTCCAGGGCCCATTTTGTGCACACGCCGGTTTTTTATTTTTTATTTTTATCATGAAAATGGACACTTTTTTGTTCATTTTCATCCATTTTTGTTACCTTTGTCATCTGTGTTTCGTATTTTAATTACTAAAACAAACGATGCTTCATTTGTTTTAGTTATAAAAAAAAATGAAAACGAAGTGCACACTCCTATTGGGGATGGTTTTGGACTTGGACTGAGAGAACAGGGTTCAAATCGCCTCTTTGTTAGCAACTCACTTGGGGGTGGGGGTGCTGTAAGCAAGGTACTAAATCTCAGTTTTCCATCTGTAAAATGGGAATAATAATGACTTATCTCACAAGGTTGTTGTGAGGGTGAAGTAGATAAGGATTATAAAGCATTTGGAACACCAAGAGCACTGCAGATATAACAACATAAAGCTCATACAAGACCTTACGTTCTGGGATAGTATCCATTATTCTCAGTCTAAGCTCTGGAAAACTCTGGGTTTCCCCCATTTCTGTTTCTATGGGTTGGGGAACTTCCAGACTGTGTGCCAAATTCATCCTGTAGCAGGTTTTATTCGGTCCCCTCACCTGTCTAGTTCCTGGTTTTAGCCTGTGGATCCAGTCCCTCCCTTCAAGGGCTGAGAGAGTCAGCTCAGAGGAAGGGAGCCAAGCTGAGGGGATGAAGACAAGGAGAGGGGGTGGATTCATACTCTGGACCCTACCTTTCCTTCCCCCATTCTGTGAACAAGTGTTAAATACCGCTCAACTCTGTTGGAGGGATGGGGGGGAGGGTGTTCTCTCTTTGATGCTATGTTCCAGCTGTCCTGCTAAGAAACCATTTCTTTTTTGTGACCGGGGATGAATTGCCTTTTCTCAGCTTTTGTGGTTCTGAAAAGCAGCAGCTTTCATTTTATGACTTCATCTCTAGAGGACCAAGGTATCCTACTGCTTTACCTGTACTCCTGCCTTGCCTCATGACTAGAGCCAAAATGGGGACCTGATTGGGTAATATCCACATTTTTGTATACTGATCCAGGTATCCAAATTGGTACCCGGATACCATTTGAGTACTCAGCAAAACAAAATTTTGGTTACGGGTTTTTCGAATGCCTGAAAGGACCCCCAACCCAAAATAATACCTAAAAATAATCACGAAATCCAGGATGAAATTGGAACAAAAATCAATATTTTGGTATACCAATTGTCAGTATTTCAGGCACCTGATTGAAAACCATTTCAGGTACAAAAAAGTGCCCAAAATATTAGGGATGTGCGAACAGAATCGAGTTCAGAAATTCGATTCAGTTCGGTTTGGTTCGGAAATCGAGTTCAGTTCGAAAGTTTGGTTCGGTCGACCGAACTATTCGAGTTCGGCCGAATTCCGAACTTCCGAACCGAGTTCGTACATTCAAAACCGGGTTTGTTGGCCTTCCGAACTGGTTCGGATTCGACCGAACAGTTCGGTCGAATTCGAGTTTGGTTTGAAAGTTCGGTTCGGACGACCAAACTATTCGAGTTCGGTCCAAACTCCGAACTTCCGAACTACGTTCGCACATCCCTGCAAAATATTCAGTTCTATTCAGTTACTGGAAATCCAATGGATAAACAGGTACTCTTTTCAGCCCTGCTCTGGCTGCAAAATCTGCTCTACCTCTGTCCTCCTTTCCAGATCTCATTCTACTCTGGGATGCAAAGTTGAGCCAGCAAATCCCTGTTTATCACCAACTCTACTGACAGTGAATTGATGATGATGATGATGATGATGATGATAGCAGTGTATCTGGTGTTGTACAATCGATCGTTATTGACGGGCCCCAACCCCCAATAAAATTTAAAACAGCGCAAGTGCAAAATGGCTACCAGAGCCATTCTGGGCATGTATGCCCTTTCCCAAAATGGTGCTGGCAACATCAACGCCATTTTGGAAAAGGGTGCACATGCACAGGATGACCCCGGTGGCCATTTTGCCAGTGTGCGGTGATTTATTTTTTTAAAAATTATTTTTAAATTGAAAAATAATTTTTAAAAATCACTACACATGTCAAAATAGCTACCAGTCCATTCTGTGCATGTGCACAATGGTCCTGTGGACATTTTGCACATGCACAGTGGGTTTTTTTAAATTAATTTTTAATAAAATAAATGAAAAAAAACCAGTAGAGTCATTTACAAAACCCCCCCAAAACTAAGGATCTTTTGTAAACAAATACAAAAACAAAAATGGTAGAAGTGCCTTCTGCACCCTCCTACCTGCAATATGCTCTTGTGCAAAAAACCCCAACAAGATATAAGCATGCTGCCTAACCGTCGTGGTCCGTCTTAGCCCAGTATTGTCACAACAGCAGGGTTTCAAATCTTGCTCTCCAGGGTCTCCAGCAGAGACCTCACCCAGGCCTCTTACCTGAGACCCTCCAGGATCCCGGGCAGAGACCTCACCCAGGCATGCTACATACCCGAGACCCTGAATTGGAGATGCCAGGGATTGAACTTGGGACCTTATGCATGCAGCAGGGTTTCAAATCTAGCTCTCCAGGATCCCCGGCAGAGACCTCACCCAGACGTGCTACCTGAGATCCTGAATCGGAGATGCTGGAGATGAACTTAGGACCTTATACATGCAAGACATGCGCTCTACCACCTGAGCCACAGCCATGGGGTGTCTTTAGACATAACGTCAACAGGTGTCTGAAGGTGTGTTCTGACCTTGATACGAACACCAGTTAGGCCCTGTGTTCATCATGTGGCGCTGCTTAGACACATAGCCCATTGTGGGGCAAATCAGTGTTTTGCTCACCCCCTTGTTCCCGTGTTGTACCTGCTAACACGCCACACAATATCATTAGACAGTGTTGGCCATGTGTTCAGCTAAAACACGCACATTATCCTTGTGATGCAATGGTGTTCCCAATGCGTGTTTGACGGGTGGCTAAATTGGCTTACACACAATGGGCAAACACATGCTTAGAGGTTTTGACACCGGATCTTTGTTATGACTAAAGGTGTCCTGGGTCTCAAGGTGTGGGAAGAGGCATGGACCACATTCCAGGGTTGGAGGAGACATGAGAAGCCAGGTACTGCTCTTCCATTTTCCTCCTTCGCAGAACAGCCACCATCTTGTATCCACAGTTGTAGGACGGAATCATTTCATCCGCTTCAATCCATGGCAGTATTCCAACTGACAGTCCGAAAATGTGGGAAAATTCTTCAAAAAGGGGAAGCGGTACTTTGATTCAGTCCTAATCTCTGCTCTGAGGTAGTTGCTTTTTGACTAGACAAGGAGGGACAGAGAGAGATTGAGTGACTTACCCAAGCATGCGTAGGGAGTCAGTGGTAGAGCTGGGAATTGAACTTCCCTCCATCACTTATGTCCAAGCCAGTACCACTGTGGCTGTCCTTCCCCAGCACTCCAAGCCTGGTAATTCATACCCCAAGCATGGACAGTCTGCCTGACTTGATAATATATTCTTCTGTAGAGTTCACACTCAGAGCTTTAATGTATCACCTGCCTTAGGATGCAGGTAATGGATTCTGGCTAATAGATGTCCTTTGTTTTCCTGTTCATTTGTTGCAGATTATAGAAAAACTCCTACATCTCTCTGGTCACCGTAGTGTAAATATAAGTGGATCCTTCTTGCTGTGAGAGTCATTCTCTCTCCACACACCATCTTCTTAATTACCACTCCGAATTAGACAGGGGCACTTTCCCCAGGGCAAGGTTCAAAACTCTTGCAAGATAATTGCTAAATCTCTTACCACCCAGCCCCATCCCTCTCAAATACCCTCAAATTCTCCGCTCAAAGCCGCTTTCCAAAGGGAGAAGAATTCATTTTAATAGGAGAAACAAAACCCTTGATCTGGGATGTTAATTATTTGATTTGTGGATGGGACAGAGGAAGGACTTCAGAGAATCAGCAAAGTAGACTGCCTTGCAAATAAGGATCAGTCATGATTAAAGCACTTAACTGGGCTCTACATATCTGAGAGATCGCCTCTCCTTCCATGAGGCCCCCACGATTGGTCTGGGAGCTAGAGATGGGCGAACAGAACCGAGTTCAGAAATTTGGTTCAGTTCGGTTCAGTTCGGAAATTCGGTTCGGTTCGGAAGTTCGGTTCGGTCGACCGAACTATTCAAGTTGGTCCAAACTCCGAACTTCCGAACAAAGTTCAAAAATTCAAACCCCATTGAACTAAATGGAATATTATCTTTTAGGGATGGGTGAACAGAGCAGAGTTCGGAAATTCGGTTCGGTTAGAAAATCGAGTTTGGTTCGGAAGTTCAGTTCGGTTGACCGAACTGGTCGAGTTCGGTCTGAACTCCGAACTTCTGAACCGCGTTCGCCCATCCCTACCGGGAGCACCTCCCTGTGGGTGCCATCTGTTACTCTTGTTCATATGACAAGGGCTCGCGGGGAGGTATTCTCGGTTGCTGTCCCAATGTTATGGAACTCCCTTCCCCTGGAGGCTCGTTGAGTCTGAGCCTGAGTGTCCTCCAGAGGCGATGTAAGACCTTTTTGTTTGTAAAGGCATTTGGCGGGCAGGGATAGGGTATGATCGGTTGGTGGGTGGCTTGGGGGCAGGGTTTTGAGGGGGGTATTGGGTGGATTTTGTGAAGGGTTGCAGGGAGTGTTAGGCATTTGGGGAGTAGTTATTGTCTTTTATTGTTTTATGGACTTTTTAATACGCTTTTAAGTATGTTTGTTTGTAAGCCTCCATGAGCCTAAGGAAGGGTGGGATAATGGTTTAAATACACTAATTAATTAATTAATTAATTAATTAATTAAATAATTAAATAATTAATTAATTAATCTGGGAAGGACGTCAGTGGGGCAGAATGCTAGACACTTGTCAATTCCAGTGGCCCCCAACTCTTTGCCTGTGCAACCACATTTCAAAACTTAAGTACAGGAACAGAGGAGCATACAACGTGACAGATTGGGTCAGACCAATGGTCCATCTATCCTGGCATTCTGTCTCCAATGGTGGCAAGGTTTGATTCCTTCAGAGAAAGGCACAGCACAGCAGGTCATAATGGTGCGATCGATCCATTTTCTGCTATTCATTCCAAACCCTCAACAGTCAGAGGTCCCAACTAGAGCTGAAACAAGTACCCACAGAAATGGGGTACCCACTCAACAAATTTCCAGTACCCAAATCAACCTGACAACATCGGGTATCAACTGATACCTGATTATGACCAGATCCGAGTATCCAATGTCCAGGAATGTCAACACCCAATCCTGGAATGGTGACTTCTGGTCCTGGAATGTCAACTTCCAGTACCGATTTTTCGACTTCCAACACTTGCTTTTGAGTTTGCTGTCCCATAAAGTCAACTTCCAGGCCCATTTTTAAATTTTTTTTATTTCTGTTCCGATTTTTCAGTGTAGGCCCCACTATACCAATTGGTAATCAGAAACTAACAAAAATGGTAGCAGAAGTTACTGGTTTTTTGAGTTTCTGGGTACCTAATTGGTACTCACACAGCACACCAAGTACCCAATGTGCTACTAAAAAATGTGGGTATTACCCACAGGTACTAATGTAAGTACCCATTTCAGCTCTAGTGTCTCAACCCTTGACCAACTCAACTAGCAGCCAAATGTGTCTATCCTCTAAGACAGGAGTGGCCAGACTTAAGCTGCATGTGATCCAGCTAGAAAACTGGTCTCAGATGTAAGAGGAGCACTTTCCTCAGAAAAATCGCTCGGATCCAGAGAAACTTCGACACTGGATTAGAGACAGTAGGAATTGAGTGTGAGGTGATGGAGGCGCCTTCTGGTCCATCTTTATGGGATAGGTTTCAGGAAGTGATGTCAGCCAATACTGTGGGGATCCTGAGGTGAGTTAGGGCCACCAGCTGTGAACTAGATCCTTGCCCATCCAGGTTGCTGAAAACCTCCAGGGAGATATTGGTTTCAACACGTCCCTTCGGTAGGGGAGTTTGCCTTCCAGTCTCAAGGAGGCCGTGGTGCGCCCCCCGTTGAAGAAGCCATCTTTGGATGTGGATGCACTCGCCAGCTACCGACCCATCTCTCACCTTCCCTTTTTAGGGAAGGTTATTGAACAGGCAGTGGCCTTGCAGCTCCAGGCTCACCTAGGCAGCATCGGTTTTCTTGACCCCTTTCAATCAGGGTTTCAGCCTGGCCATGGTACGGAGACGGCATTGGTGGCCTTGTGGACAATCTCTGCCAGAAGATGGATGCAGCACGTTTGACACTACTGGTCCTGCTACATTTCTCAGCCGCGTTTGATACAGTGGACCATGGGCTGCTGCTGAGACAGTTGCATGACCTGGAGGGTCTGGGTGGGACCACCCTTGGGTGGTTCCAGTCATTCCCCTCAGGGAGGACCTAGCGGGTTGTCCTGAGAGCAGAAACATCTAGCCCCCGGTCCCTGGACTGTGGTGTTCTTCAAGGTTCAATCCTGTCTCCTTTACTGTTTAATATATATACGCAGCCCTTGGGGGAGATCATGACAGGGTTTGGTGTGCGTTGCCACCAATATGCTGATGACACCCAGCTCTACCTCTCTTTTTCAGGTGACCCAGGCCCTGCCGTCTCCGTGCTATCTCAGTGTTTGGAGGCCGTGGTGAGTTGGTTATGGCAGAGCAGACTGAGGCTTAATCCCGATAAGATGGAGGTGATGGTGGTGGGCCAGGTGGGGGAGGTATTGCCCCCTCTTGTGGAGGGGGTGCGCCCCTCCGTGGCCCAGCAGGTTCAGAGTCTGGGTGTATTATTGGATGCGTGTCTCCGTCTAGATCAGCAGGTGGATGTGGTGGTGAAGGCAGAGTTCAGCCAGCTGTATCTGGTGCGAAGGCTGTGCCCGTACATCTCCAGACCCGACCTGGCCACTTTGATCCATGCCTTCATCACCTCGAGGCTGGACTACTGTAACACGCTCTATGTGGGGCTTCCCTTGACGCTGGCTTGGAGATTGCAGCTAGTGCAGAATGTGGCGGCCTGTCTCCTAACAGGGAATGGGCCGACGAGAGCACATAACACCGGTGCTCCGTGAGCTGCACTGGCTGCCTGTAACGTGCCGAGCAAGATTCAAGGGTTTGACTTTTATCTGTAAGGCCCTATACGGTCTTGGACCTGGATACCTCAGGGACCGCCTCGCCCTCCACGACTCAAGAGAGACCCTTCAGTCCGCCAGGGGCGCCCTCTTGGTGGTCCCCCGTAAAGCGAGGGGCTACAATGGAGAGGGCGTTCTCGGTGGCTGGGCCCCGGTTGTGGGACTCCCTCCCAGAGGAAGCACGGCTGGCCCCAAGTCTAATGGCCTTCCATCAGGCCTGCAAGACAGGGCTGTTCTCCCAGGCCTTCGGAGGTGGGGAGGGGAGGGTGGGTTGAATTTTTGTAGGGGGGTGTTTTAAAATTGTTTTGATGTTTTAATGATGATATTGTGGATCTTTTATGTTTTAATAATTGTTTTATACTGTTGGAAGCTGCCCGGAGATGCCGTGGGCATGGGGGGTGGCATACAAATATAATAAAATAAATAAATAAATAAATAGCCTTCCCCACTGTACTGGAGGCACTGCAGGAAAGGGCACTCCTCTCCTCCCCATAGGTGATCTTTGAGAGGCTGGTCTCCTTCCCCATACCAGGATCTACTAAAGACTAGCTTGTGATATACCAGTAGATCGTGATCTAACTCTCGGCCACCCCTCCACTAAGAACTTATCCCGTCCTTAATCCTATTCACTAAGTCAGCAGGAAAGAACTGCAGAGTAGATCAAATATCGTTTTGGATTTCGGCCCCAGCTGCAGAGTGTGAGACCCCATTTGGGATCCCAGCTCATAGTGTGTGGACCTCTGGTTGAATTCAATGGGTGATTTTTACAGTGTGAGGCAGAGCAGAGGTAGATCGGGCCTAGCCAGCTCCACTTGTGGTGCTCTGGGACATGTACTCAGTGGATAGGCCGCTGTAGCTCCGCTTCAGGCTGGGGATTGCCACAGCAATGCCATAGAGCTGCAACCCGTAGCCTAGGGCAGCGGCTGATCTGCCGGCAGCTCTTTCGTGAGAGAGGGGGAGTGCCGCGCAGGCGGGCTGCAGGCTATGGCAGCTGGTAGGTCCATTTAAACCCAGCACTGTCAGGGCTGCATGCAGGGGATGTGGGGCTGGCCACCCCTGCAGCTGATCCCGGAGCGGTCCGTCGAAAGACATCCATTGATGCATCCGTTCCGTGGCTGTTTGACTGTTGGAGCTGGGGAGAGTGTTGTGTTTCTGGTCTTTGTTTTTCCTCTTTTGTGTTGCGGCAAGAAAAAAAGGTCGCTGGCTTCAAAAAGGGAAAGGAAAGAACCTCGGTAGCTCATAGGGAGATAAATATTGAGTGTGATGTGCTGCTAATTAGCCACCCAAAAGCATTAATGGGGTCTGTCTGTGTAGCGAAGTCTCTGTGCAGTGTTTGTGCTGCTGATTGTTTTGCCCTTAGTCCTTGCCGAGGACCGGCACAGTTTCCTTGATCGTCTGCTCATTTGCTTTGCATCCCACGTCTGGAATAAAACACTCCAACATGGACAATCTCCTAGGTCAGATTCACCTCATAACACTCTTCCCTGGTACCTTACCAAGGAGACAAACAAGAAGAACCAGCATCAAATACAACAGGTAGATGGGGAGCTACTGGTTTTCGCATCCCATAATAAAACAGACAGGGGGCATGTCCAGAATCTGAAAAAGTGGCCCATTCAAAAATGGGCAAAGGGAAGACAAAAAAATTTCTCCACGTAATGATTATTTTGGCTGTGGAACTCTTCGCTCCAGGATGTGGCTGAGGACAAGACTTGGGACTTTTGCTCATTCCACCATTGTGGTGTTGTAGAGTTGAAATAAGTTCTCACAAAGAACAGGTAGACCCATCAGAATTGTGGTACCAGTTGGTACCATGTTTGTGCCCAATGCGCTACTCCTGTTACCAAACTGCGGGTGCTCATCCCAGTAGCCTGATTTCTGGTACCAACGTTCTCACTTCCTGTACCAGATTTCTGACTTCCCATCCTTTTTTTCCCAAGTTCCTGTACCGATTTACTGTATTACCAATCAGTAAAATGATAGGTTGGTAACTAGGTAACAGTAATAGCCAGACTTTTCAGGTAATCAGGCACCTGTCTCGGTACTCGGGTACCAATTAGCACTCATAAGACTACTCAAAAATGCAGGCATTACCCATGGGTAGCAAGCACACCACCCACATCAGGTGTTGTAATGAGGTCCATGACAGGTCACTAATTGGTCCTTTTGCCAGAAGATTAATGGAGGAGCGATAGAGTGCGAACAATCATTACGCTAGCTCGCTTCAGCCCACTTCGACCCAACTGGGCCAGCAGGATGCTTGAATGTTTGCTCTGGGATCCAGGCCTGCCAGATGTGGGCATGGAACAAATCCCACCCAGGGTGGCGGCTGTGCCAGAAATGTGGGCCTGTATCGAAGAGAGGCCACAGTCCGCACCCAACTGCAGCCCAGCTGAGCAAGAGCAGGCAAACTGCGTGGGAACACGTGTTCCTGACCATGGCTCATCCCGGCGTAAGAGGTTGCTATGACAGCCAGCCATAGCTGTCTGTCATGGCAGGGGAGGCAACGCCGGGAGCATGGGGGCGTGGCCAAGCGGCGGCACATCACTCCACACCCTCCCTTCAGTTGGGTCAGGCTGCAGGGCTGTTTCTTCCTGTGGCCAGAGCCCACCCAACAGGCGGAAACCCTACTCGGCCCCAGATGAGATGACGGCGGCAGTGTCACCCCCACGGTGGGGATAATCCCCTCTGATTTGGGGAGGAGAGAGTAGATCTCAACATGAGAAAGAGAGAGTAAAAATAGCACCTGCCACCAGACTGGGAGTGTAGCAGCATAGTCACCAGAGTGAGAGCATAGATTAGAATAATGGTCAAAGGACTGACACTCCCTATTAACTCTCTCCCCTCCCAGGATATTGGGTATTTTTAGACACACATTTCTCCTGGATGTTTGCTGTAAAATCCAGAACTTTCTGTGTGTCTAAAGCACTCATCCAGATCTTAAACAGCCGGATCTTTGAACTTCTGCGTGAAACTTCTCCCAGAACTTCTGTGTGTAAAACATTCTCCTGGTAAACTGCTTTGCTCCAGGCAGCTGTGGTCACTTGGTTTCCATGGCAGCCCCTCACATCTACAGCTGTGGTTAGGGTCAGGGCAGTGTTTGTGTGCAGAATGCATCCAGGAACTGCCTCAGGGCAGCGTGTGTGTGAAAAATGAATCCGGAACTTACTTGTGAACTTGTAAACCCAGAAGATTGAAACATCCGGAACTTTAACGTGTGTGTAAAAATGACCATTGTAACAGGGCAAAGTCCCTGTTGGTAGCTGGCCCTTTAAGAGGGTGTATCCCATGCCTGAGGTTGGGCCTGGCAAATCCAGCCCAGGGGTAAGAGCGTTAAGCAAGGTTCAGACCAGGAAGAGGGTGTTAGCGGCAGGACCAGTGCGGGAGAGCTCCACCCAGCGGAACATAGTCACTGGAGAAGATGCTCTGGGGGAGGTCCCAGCTCAGAGGGATTTGACACCAGCTGAGCTGTAAGGACGGCGGGACTGAATACTTGATATGGACAGTGTATTGGGGTGTGCCTCCATAATGGTGCCTGTTAGGGAGGAAAACAAAATGGAGCCCCATTTGCTTTCCTAACTCACGCTACGAAAACAGATCATGCTTGGAGCGGTTTTTGTAATAACAACAATGAAGCTGTTCATGCACAAAACAGCCTCTGGGAGCATTCACACATGCGTGCCCTTTTCCAAAATGGCGCCAGCATCATCACCCTTTTCAAAAATGGCACCAATCATGCGGGTATCATTTTGGGAAAGGGTGCACGTGCACAGGATGGCCATTGGCACATGTGCTGTGATATTGTTTTTTAATTACATTTTTAAAACAAATTTATAAGTCAAAAATCACTTCACATGCACAAAATGGCCACTGGACCATTCTGTGCATGCGCACCATTTCCCAAAATGGTGCTGGCAGCTTCGGCGCCATTTTGGGAAAGGGCAGCCAGTCTGCACATGTGCAGAGCTGCCCCTGTCCAGCCCTGCCTGGGTCAGGTATACACAGACCCAGCAGCCGGCATGGCCTGTGGTCTGCTCACACAGCGCCCCCTCCCCTACACCATAGAGTTGCAGGCGGATCACCCGACACTCTAGGCTGCTGCCCTCAACTCTATGGTGTTTCCCGGGGCAACCACCAGCTGGGAATGCACCTGCAGAGGTCGTCCGCCAAGCAGACAGGCAGCAGCTCCACCTCAGGCCAGTGGCCAGTGTCCTAAATAAGAGGTAAAAAAATAATCATAATAATAAAGAAAAAAATCTCAGATTCTCTCTTCCAGGAGGGAGTCAATCTTTCTACTTTGCATTTATCTGCTAAAGCAGCCGGGAACTCATCGCACGTCTATGACCAGAGTTACATTTGCAACAAGCCTCTATTGAGCTTTTGCAAGAGAAAATGAGGATGCAAAAGGGCTTTTGGACCAATTATTTTCTGGGAGGGGGAGAGAGAAAGAGAATGAAAAACCCAACAAAGCAAACGGTGTATCTGATTGTTAAGAGTCACTGTTACCAACTGTCTGGAGACCGGGGTAAACAGACCTGTTTATTTTACAAATGTCTGTACACATAATATTAAACTCAAATATTGATTCTGGAGAATGGACTCATAATGTGATAGTCACCCCCTTGATAAATAGCTGGATTTGCATGTGGATTGCTATTGGGTTCTTCCGCACAAACAAAACCCTTGAGTCAATATTTGCATTTACTGGCTTCCAATTTTGCCTGCTTCCACTGTCCCTTTTGAAAACACAGGCAAATAAATCTATGTGCCAAGCCAGAAGCTTCACCTTGAGAGTTCATGTCCTTAGGCAGGTGCAGGAAGGAATGGAGTCTGTACTTCTGACTCTCGACACAAGCATTCCTGACCTCTAGTGAAATAGCGAATGAACGTGTATAAAAATAGAAAAGGACTGAGATTAAAATAGCCAACCTGGCTGCCTTGGTAACTATTAATAGAATTGGGTGCCCTGTAAATACCCTATTGTTCTGACAGTTGTCAGCAGGTGGCACTCTAATAAAGAGTCTCCTACACAAACTAATGTTCAGTCTTGGGTAAAACACGCTGCTGTTATCATTGCACGTTTGGGTTATGCAAGGTTCGTTGGAGAAGGAGCTGAGAGATCAGCGGGAGAGTTTGCTTCCTGCCTTGCACTCTGAATAGACTTAATGCTTGATATACAGAACCAGGCATTTCTTTTAGGCTAAGAAATTAGGGAAAAGTCATGGTCTGCATCCAGCTTGGGAGATCAGCCAGGACTGACGTTTCTGTGGGAATTAAACACGCGTGAGGTAAACTAAGTCTCTGGCCACTTTTACACGGATGCCACCCCACCCACGAACACCCGGAAACACCCATCGGATGAGTGGGAGACTGTCCGTGTAAAAGTCCACGAGTGAGTGGGGGCACATGCCCAACCCACCCGCCAACACCCGCCAACACCCACGGAGCAGCCGGGAGGGAGCTGGCATCCTCCGTGGGTGGAGATGGGTGGAGGCAGGTGTTCAACACCCGAGTGTACGTGTAAAAGCAAAAACACCCACACCCACACGAACCGGACCGGTGGAGCCCCACTGCGCCGGCGTCACAGGGCACACACGCGCCACCACGTAGACATGCCCATGGGGAGGGGGGGAAGCCAGATGTCCAGCCGAGAGCCCGTACAGTTGGGCGGAACCATGGCACACACGCACGGGCTCCCATGATGGTGACCAGGAAGGCCAACGAGGAGGTCAAGAGAGCCGACGACACCCCACTCACGGGAAGGGCCGGGGTGAGCGCGGGTACCCAGGAGTGCCTGGAGGGGCAAACCTAGGCAAGGTGGTGCAGGGGGGAGGTGCCCCAGGCAGAAGGGACAAAGAGGGGGTCCAAGGCTGCTGGCACGGGGGGCGGGACGGGACGGGAGGCACGAGGGTACATCCTGGTGGGGGAGAAAGGGAGGGAACACGCCAGTCCGTAACACAGCGAGCGTCTCTCGGCATAGGGCAGAGGGGCTGCACCGACCCCTAGGGATGGGCAAACACGGTTCGGAAGTTCAGAGTTCGGCCTGAACTCGGCCTGTTCGGATGACCGAACCTGAACCCGAATCTGAACCCGAACTGACCGAACTGAACTCAATTCCGAACGTCAAAATGACCGAACAGTTCAGTCAGTTTGGGTGAGTTCAGGTGACAAATACGTGTCACTGGAAGGTAAATAGGAATGGGTGAACACGGTTCGGAAGTTCAGAGTTCAGACAGAACTCGACCAGTTCGGTTGACAGAACCGAACTTCCGAACTGAACTCAATTTTCGAACCGAACCAAACCAAACTGAATTTCCGAACTTGGCTCTGTTCGCCCATCCCTAAAAGATAATATTCAATTTAGTTCAATGGGGTTTGAATTTCCGAACTTTGTTCGGAAGTTCGGAGTTCAGACCGAACTCGAATAGTTCCATGGGGGAGGCCATGGAGGCCCTGCAGCATGACCCCCAGCACAACAGGCCCCGCCATGCCACAGAAGGAGGGTCAGTGGTCGACCAACACCATGGTGGCTTCCCACTGCTGCAGGTGCCCCCTCACCTGCACCTCGGCCACCCGTGGTTCCCCCAGCAGCAACCCTACCCAGACCTGGTCCACGTGGTCCCCCTCCCGCACATAGGGCAACCAGACCAGCTTGCGGGGCCACCCTTCTAGCCCCCCCCACCATGGTCCCATTCCCGCTGCCACCCTGATCCGTCCACCGGGAGGCAACACCCCACCCCAGAACCATGCACCCCAGGACAACCAACCACCCATGGTGGTTGCCCCACCCACTCTGGTAAGGCCGCAGCACCCCAGGCCCCTGCGGGTGAGGGGCGAAACACCTGGGGGGATGCACCGGGATGCAGGGGACCTGCGCAAGGCAAGATCCCGGTAGGGAACACAGTATAGAACCCACTCCGAGCACACGCACTACACGAGATGGGGAGCAACGGCCATTGCTGGAGGCAAGTCTACCAGCTCTGTGACCCTGTACTGAAATGGGCATGGGACATAATACCATGGGTGGGCCATCCAGGGCTCTCACCAACAGGGATCATCCTACGGCATCTGTTATGCACGTGTGGGGAGTAGGGGGCTCCCTGGATGACCACGGGGCACCCAGTGGCCCGGACCCTGACATGGGAAAGAGATAGGTGCACACGAGGATCGACGATTACCCCATTCTTGTTTCTCCATGCAGGGACTGTCAGTGGAGGTCATTGTGGAGTGGCCAACGGATGACAGGGAGGCCGGGCCGGCCGGCTGACAAGTGCTGCAGTCGGCTGCAACTAGGGCACACTGGCCTACGAGCCCTTGTGGTGTGGCCAAGAGGGGGAGAGGGCACCCCAGATGTTAACCCCCACTTCCACTGTACAGTTCCACCTACAATAAATATGTTGTACCTATAGCTTGCTGTCGCTTCCTCTGTCCCAGGACATGTGGCTGGGGAGGGGCTTGCAGGGGGGCACTGGCAGGGTGGGGGCACTGTACAGTGCCTGCCCAGCCGACGGGGCCGGGGGCCAGCCCAGTGAGGCCTCATGCAGTTGAGGTGGCTAGAACAGGTGTACACTGAATCTGCACAGGCGAGCCGGCGAGCGTTGGCAGGCAGGGCATTGCAGGGCCCGAGCACCCCTTGGCCGACAGTGAGGGGAGGGTGCACAAACCCAGGCAACCCACAGGACCCTTTCCCAGGACCCACTAGTCTACACATGGAATAGAGGCACGGTTGCAGGTAAAGGGTAGTACCCAGCTTTATTGAAGGGGTTCACAGGACAATGGACATGGGTGTGGGTCAGGCGCTGCCCGGCGTTCGGCTGCCTGGGCAATGATGTGGTGGCAGATGGCGTCCCTGTTCTCCTCTGAGATGCGCCTGAATGCCCCTCCCTGGGCATGTTGGTACAGGGGTACGGGGCCGGCCCTGTGCACCAGTGGTGGGTTGTCCAGGGCAGGTCCTCCTGTCTTGCATACATTGTGCAGGATGCATGCTGCCAGGACAAGGATGGGGGTGTGGTCCAGGTCGAATTGGCTCCTGTTCATCAGGAGGCGCCAGCACGTCTTCAGGAGCCTGAAGGCCTGCTTCACCATGCTGCGTGCGGACGACAGGCGCTCATTGAACAGGCAGTGGTCAGGGTTGTGCGCCACTGGATAGGCCCACATGAGCCACGGGCTGAGCAGGTAGACAGGGTCCCCTATCACAACAGGGGCCATGGGAACCCCCTCTGTCATGCGGTACAGGTTGGGGGCGATCTCCCCGTCGAACATGCATGCATAGAAGGGGAAGACATGCAGGATACGCGTGTCGTGGCTCCGCCCTGACTGACCTGTGTACACATCTATAAACGCCCCTATGATCCACTATGGCCTGCAGATTGATGGAGAAGGCCTCTTTTCAGCGGAGCATCCGGAAATGGTCTGACTATTCCCCGTCCATCCAGGTGGCCAACATGTTCTTCCATGGCCTCGCCTTGCTGTCCAGGGATCCCCCTGTTGCTTCCAAGTACACCGGCAGCCTCCTGCATGCCCGCAGCATCCTGCACACCCCCTCAGAGGTGGGGACCCTCCTGTGGGACCTGGGCTTGCTGTCCCCCGAGGTTGGTGGCCTGATCCAGACCAGGGACCCCTCCACTGCGGAGCTCACCACCCTTCAATCAGTGAGGGACCTTCCAGCTGTGCGGGCTGTGGATGCCAGAGAGGATCTGCTCCTTCCCCGCTTCCTGGTGGATGTTCATATGCACTCCCAAGGCTTCCAAAGGAGCCTGTTCGCCTGGGAGGGTCTAACGTTGGTAACGCCACCCCTGGAGCACTCACCGAACTGTCCATGAGCGGCCCCTCACCGCCACCCGCTCGCAGCCACCCCAGTGCCCTGAATGGTGAATTGCCTCCCCCGCCCCCGTGCCTCCTATTGGGCTGGTCACTTGCATCTGCATCGCTGCTGGCTGCTGCCTGGTTCCCTGGACCACATCGCCCTCTCTGGGTGACCGCTGCTCCTCCCCGCTGGGGTTGCCCTGGTGCCCTCGCCCGCTATCCATGGGTGCACCTATGCCTTCCTGTTGTGCTTCTCTTGCCTGGCTGTGTGTCCACCTGCGCCCCCCTGCTCTGCCTCTCTGTGCTTGGGGGACCCCGTTCCCCCGGCACCAATAAATTGCTGTTCTGTGATGGTCTGTCCTGCCTTGCTTCCCTTGCTGCTGTGGTGACTGGGTGCCCTGTCCCCTTGGCAGCCCTCCTGCCCCCATCTGTGTGGTTGTGTGCAGGGGGTGTGCTTGGTGTATACTGGTGGGCTCTGGGCCTGTGGGGTGGGCACCGGTTGTGTGGTGTGTGTTCCCCTGGTGGCTTCCCTGCTGGGTGCTGCTGATTGGTCTGGCTCTCAGGGTGGTATAGGCGGTGGGCAGTCGGACGGGCACCCCCTGGACTCACCTGTGTATTGGTGTGGCCTTGCCTCTCCCCTCCGCTCCCTTCTTCTGTCTCCCCCTGTTGGTGCGGGCCGTCTATGGTGGTGGCAATGGATGGGCAGCAGCACCATGGGCACTGGGCTGCTGAGCGTGAGTAGGGGTTGTGCTGTCCCAGGCCTTTGGCCCAACCGATCCCCTCCGTGCAGGTTCTGGGTGCTCCTCCGGGTGGTGGCTGTCAGCGTGTGGGGTGTGCCCCTGGTGCTGTTGCTGCCCCCGGCCCTCCCAGGGCCCGTTGGTGCGGGCATTCCCCAGTGCCCTGTCCCTTCTCTCTTGCAGCTACTGTTGTCGTGCTGCTGGCGATCTTGCGCCTCGGAGCGATGGTGCAGCAGCTGGAGCGGGCGGTGTGGGACATGTGGCTGGTGGGGCGGCTGTTCGATGGCATCCGTGAGTGTTCTGCCTGTTTGCTGGGCCCTGTGCCTGTGTCCCTCCGTGGGGGGTTCTGTTTCTTGGTGCCTGGGGCTAGCTCCGATGGCTGTCTCCTCTCCCTCTGTTCCATTCAGTGCAAGCCATGATCGCAGAGTGGACCCGGGAGCATTGTTGGAGCTCCTCCTCCACATCCTGGAGCGGCTACACTGGCTGGACCGCATGCAGGCCAAGTGCTGGCACCGGGTGCGGGATCGCTGGCCCTATTGACCGGGTGTTGTCCCAGGCCTGCTGCTGCTGGTGCTGTTCCCTCCTTCTGTTTCCCCATCCCCCTCCCTGCCCTGTTGTTATTGCCCCCTGTTGCTGGTTCCCACTTTCATTAAAGGCTTTTGTGTTCCTTCCCGGTGTGTCCATGTTGTGCTTTGCTTTGACCTCTCCTCTTGTGCGGGTGCCTTCCCCCCTAGCCCCCCATGGGTCATGTGCCCATCCCTGTGTGCTTCTGTTGCCTGATGTGTGTGGGCCGCTCTGCTGTGGGGGGGGGGCTGGCACCGGGCTGTCTGGACTCTGTGCTGGGGCTGTGCTGAACTGGCACTATTGTAGCAGCTGTCACCCCATCACCCTCTCGCCCCGCCCATGCGGGTCCTGGTGCATCGGGGGCGGGGCCACATTGTGCTGCTTCGTTTGCCCTCGGTCGGTCATGTTGTGCCGTCGGTGTGCCGGGTGGGGCTTCCCCACCGCTCCCAACCGTCCGTGGACTTGCACAGGTGTTTTCTGGGTGCTTCCTGTGATGGGTGTTTGGTCGATGGGTGTTTGCCGGCCCCTCCCCTTTCCTTCCCACGACCCCCTGCGGTGCTGTCCATGTAAATGTCTCCCTGCTCGGTGCCGCCGGGTATTTGCTGGGTGTGCTGACCCACCCATCCACACCCATCTCCACCCATCGGTGCTGCTGTGCCGTCCGTGTAAAAAAGGCCTATGTTTTCTTTTGTTGGGAGCCAAGGATCTTGGATATTGGCTACTGCTTAGCAAAAGGGCAAAATGATTCCCCCTGCCCCAGATCCAAAACCAGGAAAGTATTGTCAGCCCAGTCCTTTCCTGTTGTGTGTGTTACTTCTTAAGAAAGGAAGAAAATGTGTGTCTGGAAAAAGGCTGGGGACACAGTGCGTAGCAGCTTTACACAAAGCAGGGTAAGGCTGCCCAAGGCACGATAGCATACCAGCGCATACCAGCATACCAGCACTCATGTCCCTGCCACGGAACCCTGAGTGGTTAACACTAGTGCCAATCCTCCACAGCCATGCCATGCCTTGGGGCGGGATAGTGGGAGGGCCAGGAGAGGATAGTGGAGCAGGGCCGGGGGCATGCTTTTGTGACCAGCATCTCAGCCCTCCCATGGGGCGTAGAGTTGTGCACCAGGGACACAGGTAGTTTTTTGGTTTTGTTTTTCATTTTTGTTATTGAAATCTGTCATTTTTGTTTTCATAAATATCAAAATGCCATTTTCTTTTTTTGCTTTCGTTTTCGATTTTCTTTGGTTTCAATTGAAAACACATTTTCGGCTGTTCGTTTTTTGTTTTCTATTATATATAAATGAACCTTGGGGAGATTGTACCCCAAATGGAAGAAATTATGTGTACCAAGTTCCAGAAAGTTTGGATAAAGGAATCCTATTTTATAAGCAGTTGAATTGTGTTATTTTGAAAAGATCTGCATATACATTCGTGGCTATAACATCTTTGTCTCTCATCTAATGTGGATGAAACCTGGCAATTGTATCCCACCTCTTATGATTACTATCTATGCCATCTTTCAGAAGGATTGGATAAACTATCCCAGTTTAAACTATAAGCAATTAACTTATAAATGTATGTCTGCTTATAATATCTTTGTAGTCCAACCAGTGTACATGAAATTTGTCAGAACGTTATCTCATACGTTCAGGATCATCTCTACCAAATATCAGAAAGATGTGATAAAAAAAGGGTCCCAGTTTTATATGCCTGCACAGCACATGTAGAGAATGAGCCTATGCCAGGGATTCTCTTATGTGTCACTGTGGTATAAAATCGGTTTGTGATGCCAGTTGGCCAGCATAAATGTCAACCAAATATCCTCATTCTGTGCTGTGACCATCCCAACTTCTCTCCCGCACGTGTTACTGGGAAGTCAGAAGCATCTGTTTAGGAAAGAGTCAATAGAGATTCTCTTATGTCCTCTGTCACAGGGCTGCAGGATGTGATTTTGATGATGATTGGCCAGCCTGGATGTGTAAACTATGTCTCCTGATTGCTGGTATGCTATTCCCAAAGTCCCAGTTATGTCCCTTCTATGCCTGCCTCAGGGATTTATGCCCCTTATGCCCGTCTCGAAGCCACCACAGATTGGTCCTGTAAAGCTGGAAGCATGCAATAATTGTCCAGTTAATGTGTCTGTCAGTCTGTTTGGTTGCTCCCCATCCTCCCTCCTACAGGTTCCCTCCCCCTGGCATGCCAGGTGCCTGCCTCTGACTGGCACTGCATGTGCTGCTGTTTATTTGAATAATGGTCTTCAAGGGGACAGCTTCAATTGCTTACAGAATTGGGGCCCTTTATCAAATTGTCCTGTAATTTGGTAAGGATTACAGGGACTATATGGGATACATTTCTGCCAAAAGTATTGTAAACAGGATGAAATATAAAAATGTTACAGTCAGAAATGTATTTTCAAGCTAATAGCTTATAACATCAGAACGCCTTATCCAATCATTCTGAAAATTAGCAGGAATGTTATACTTGTGAGTGGACATAGTGTTCACAGGTTTCATGCAAATTAGATGAAAGATAAAGAAGTTGTATCCAGGAATGTGTATGGAGCTTTTCATAAAAGCACAACATTCAATTGCTTCTAAAATCGGCCCCTTTTATCAAATCCTTCCAAACCTTGGTACAAATAGTTCTCTCCATGGGAGGTATAATCTTCCCAAGTTTCATCAGAATTGAATAAGAAACAAAAAAAGTAGAGCCAGAAATAGTTTTTCAGTGTTTTCCCATTATTTCAAAAATAAATGTTTTCATTTATAAAAATTATTATTATTTGTTGTTTTCATTATTGCAATAACAAAAATGAAAATGACCATTTTTGTTATCGTTTTTGTAATAACAAAAACATCATGCATATCCCCAGGGTGTGGCAGGACAGCGAACAGGGCCTATGGGGGGGGGGGGCAACCCTCTGTCCTGCTCCCCGCACTGGCCCAGAAGTGTGGCAGAAGTGTTTGCCCACCACAGGGTGTATGCAGGGACTGAGCCCTCCGCAGCTCATGTGGAGGTACCCAAAGTAGACCTGATGTCCCCTCTTATTGGACCAATTTCTGTTAGGGAGACTGTACCAGTTTTCAGGACACATGGGGTCCTTCCTCCAGCATATAAAATCTCAGAACTAACACACTGAACAGTACAGAGGTCCTGGAAGTACAACATCAGTTACACACTCTCTAGAATACAATGGAAGATACTGTTAAAAACACAAGTACTACGCTCTCTCTGGACTTCTTAAGAGGAATCTCTGATGGAGATACATAGATGGTAAAATGCTTGAAGTGTAGGGCTGGTGCAAGGATTTTTGCCACCGCAGACAAACCCCTCACTCAGTCAGCACACCTCACATGAAACCCACGCACATGTTACACACGCACATCTAGTATGCAACAGGCATGCGCACAGCCTGTTTCTTGGGAACTGAGGGGCTGGCAGTCTTGCTTCCCAGCCTCCGATACAGTCACAGAACTTACTAGTGGCGATGGTGGCAGCTGGATTAAGGACATGAGAGGAACCCTATTCAACTTGCAGGAGAAGCAGCAGCAGCAGCTGGATTGGGGGGCAGGAGAGATGGCAGCGGAAGCTGGATTGGGAGCAGAGCTGCCGCCGAGGTCAGCGCCTCTCCCACCCCAATCCAGTGCAGAACCTATTGCCAAGGCACCTAGGGCAGCAAGTTGTAGCGGGCACCTTTCCTGTTCCATCCAGTGCAGAGCTTATTGCCAGTGGAAGGCCAGCTGTATCAGGAGCAGGAGAGCAGCCCCCTTCAAGCTGGCACCCTGGCAGCTGCTAGGGATGTGCGAATGCGGTTCAGAAGTTCGGAGTTTGGCCCGAACTCGGTCTGTCCGGACGACCGAACCCAAACCCGAACCGACCGAACTGAATGGCCGAACCCGAACCATGATCTGTTCGCACATCCCTGGCAGCTCCCTGAGCTGACTAATGGTAGAACTGGCCCTCCTTATGTGGCAAAGGGATTGCAGAGTTTACCTTAAGTACATGCTAGTTTTGCTGTTTGGGGATCCTGCCATTGTGTATTAAGTTGGTGGGCGATCAGACCTTTACTGTGGCGGACCTTCCATTGTGGATCTCATTCCCCCCCACCCCACCCCCCGATATTCATCTGAGTTCCTCCGTCCTCCTCACCTTCAAAAAGCACGTGAAGCCTTTTCTTTTCCCCAGACACTTTTAGAGGATCCACCCCTGGTTTCCCTTTAGGTATTACTCCCTCCTTCCTTTCCTTCCCCCTTTAAACTGGTTTAAATGGATTTTATATGGGTTTAGGTTGTTTTATTATATTTTCATGTTGCAAAGCACTCTGAATCAAATTCAGTTGCGGGGGAACTATAGAAAATAGAATGTATTATTATTAGTAGTAGTATTTTCCTACATATAGATGCTTGCCTTCATCAGAGCCTAGTTGCAGAAATGCTCAATATATCTGCAATTGTCCTAAGTCATCACCTTGTCTCTCCTGATGTCCAGTTCCTGATCTGTTAAATAACCTTTATTTATCCACCCAAACACGTTGTGGTGTTGAGAAGATAAATAAAGGTCAAGTAACTGACTATCCAAATAAAAATAACCCCCCAAAAATACCAGGCAAAGATATATGTGTCAAAACGGGTATCTGATTTTGTACCTGTGCGTAAATACTTCGCTGCATTTTTGGAGCACCATTTTGGATATCCAAATCAGTGACCCAACACAGTTCAAGCACTTACAAAAAAATAAAAATATCAAATTTCAGTTGCCAATTTTTTGAGTACCCAAAATTAGCTGAAAAACCAAAACAATACCGGAAAAATACCCAGAATCCAGGATGAGATTGGGATGGAATTGGTATTTTGGTTGCTGACGAATATGTGAATATTCGTTTCCATACAAATATTTATCCAGATATTCAGAATGCTATCTGAAAATGCAAACACTGTTTGCAAATACAGAACTTGCCACTCATTTCCACACTACCTCATTGTTAAAGGAAAGGTCTTGACAATGAAAGCTGGGAAGGTATTTTGAGCCCAGTGTGAGCCAGTAGCTGCGGCGTGGATCCTGTTGAAGCTGATGCTTTTAGAAGGAAGATTGGAGCTTTCTTTGGGAGCAGGAGGTGAAGGATGTCATAAAGGTGACTACAGGGTCAGTATTTTGCTCCTCAGAAGCATCCAAGTCAATCAAACCTGCAGAAGAATGGACTTTTTACCATTCGGAGAAGGGAATGTGACCTGAGTTATTGTGCTGCATGAGTAGAAATACTCTCCCTGACTGTTAGCACGTTTCCAAACAGGACTAGGGGGCAATTACGGGGCCAATTCATTACCAATCCTTCCTGAATTTGGGTCAGTGCATAGCAGTTGCAAGCCACGTTTTGCCAGGCCTTTCTATAGGACGCACGGTTCATTATCAGAGGGTCTGAATGAGGTCCTTATCCAGGAGCATGAGTCACGGCACTGTCAGGGCAAGAGGATGTTTCTCTGTGACTTCTGGCATGGACTTAGCAGCAGCTGCTGGGCCATTTAGGGGAAAGTCTTGGAGTCTTGCAGCTCGAGGGCAACTTTGCTCTTTCAGCCAAGACAAAAAAGAGTAGTTTCCTTCAGTTCTGAAATTTCCTACTCCAAATCCGGCCCAGCGATGTCCCACGGTCAGGAACACAGAGGGTATTTTCACATGGATGCAGGGATGCTCACCTCAGGAACTGCTCCATGGGTGTACCCCCACATCTGCCCACTTGCAGCCCCACCTGGCTCCAGTTTAAATGGACCCGGCAGTTTTCGCAGCCCACAGTCCTCCTGCCCAGCACCCGCTCCTAGAGTTGCAGGCGGATCTGGGCTGCCATGTGCAACTCCATGGTGTTGCTGGGGGCAACCTCTGGGCAAACGCAGAGCTACAGTGTCCCTCCACCGAGCAGATGGACAGCATCCCTGCCTCCAACCAGTGCCCCAGGTTTGGGCTGCCCACTCTGCTGGCGGTGCTTCTGAAAGTTTCAGAGCATCTCCCTCGGGGCTGCCCTGGAGCATGGACCGCTTGTCCCGCCTCTGCTCTGCCTCCACATCTGGTGGGCCACCTTTAAACGGACAGCCTGCCCGGGGGTGAGGCAGGGCAGAGGCATGGGTACTGTCCGCATGAAAATACCCACAGAGGTGAGTCTGGAGAGTCTGTGTAGGATCAGGTTCAGGAGTCTGAGCAGGACTGAGACCACATCATCGGGGTCCTGCTAGGAACCCACACACGGAACAAGAGGGGAGCAGAACAGGCAGGCTGGCACGCTGGACGAGACGGCCAGACAGACAGACACAAAAATGGGCAAACAGAATCCAAACGGAGCAGAGCAGAGCTAACGCAGGCACAGAGCGAACCCAAGGCCAATTCAAGTACACGGAAACAAGAACCAGGAGGATAGTGTGATTCTAACAACAACAAGGACGGACAACATGGAACAGATAAAAGGAATAAGTTCATTTCGTCTAGCTCCAGGTCAGGCTTATATGAAGCCAGGCAGCCAACCAGAAAGCTAGGGGCATGGACCATTGCTGAGAAGGGGCATGGCCTGACCAGTCTAAGGAAGGCCTTCAGCAGAACCCCTAGTCTTTGTCCAGAGTCATGCAGTAATTCTGAGGAATAAGCCACCATCCTCAAAGATGCTGCTTCAAGACCCAGTTCTTCATGTCAACATCCATTTACGCTCCATCGGATAATGATCTCCATTTTGGTTACCGCAGGTTGGTTCTTGTTTATTAATTATTATTATTATTATTATTATTGGGGGGCTTGGCTTGATTATTGTGGCATTTCAGTCAATTCACTATTTATGTGGTAAAGTGCTCTAGGCACCATTTGGCAGGTCATTCTCTGAGCAGAAGAGACACGAAGCAGCCAATGGCTTTTTAAACTTGGAAGAAGGAATCAACGTGCCACGGCCCCCTGTCCCTCCCCCCAGCTTGCCCTTTTTACAGGATCCGGTGTACAATTCTGAGGGAACAGCATCCTGTCTAGCCATACAGGAGGATTCTGTGCATCCACATGAGGGTGCCGGCTAACATAAAAGACTGTTAGTGCAATCGCAGCAGGTGCCTCGGGCAAAAAGACCAGCTAATCAGCAGAGCGCTAACTCAATCATACCATTGCCTTTCTACATGGGGTTGATTAGCTTAAAATTCCAAAAGGTTAATGCTATGGAAATTGAAACTTTCTGCAGAGGAAATACCCTCATGCTGTCAAATAATCATGCACATTAAGGATCTGGGAAGGAGGGCAACCAGTCAAATGAGCCCTTTGATCTTCAGGGTGGACGTGCCTCTGGATCGCAGCAGTGAGTACTGATGGCACTCATTCCCTCTCTCTCATCGTCAGTGCTCAGCAGAATACTTAGAGCTTCTTTTGGTGATGCCAGTAGACACACACATGATGGTTTTCACAGCCAAATTGATGCCTCTTCTTTCAGCTACAATCTTGTTCATTAAGGGTCTTGATTGGATAGTGAAATCAATGGAAAAGTCGCATTGGCTTCCATAGCATTTGGAGTGGACTTTATGTGTAATCTTTTCTAGAGGAACCCCCAATATTTTACTGCCTCCATTTTGTGAATGAGAGGCAGATGGGCCCAGTTTTATTTTTTCACACAAACTTTTACCTCGCCCCTCCTGCCAAGGTAGCTCAGGGAATATAACAATATAATTTATTATATATAAAACACCATGGGAGATGTAAAAATAATCAAACAATCCCCCTCCCAACCTAACCCCTCAAAAAAACCCACCCTTCACCCATCTCCCTCACCGAAACTCTGGCGGAACAGCCAGGTCTTACACGGTCGACAGAAGGAGAGAGGATTGGCTTCATCTGGGTGACCAACACTCACCAAAAGCCAGGCCTGATCGGAATGTGTCTGGGATGACTTGGGTCTTGACCAGCACACTAGAGACTTTCTCATGAGATGGAAGCTGCATGTCATTTGAGTCCTGGACTTCCACGTGGTGCTGATGGGTGTGTATTAACTAGGGCTGAACCGAATAGTACTTCCGAGTATTCGGACCAATTTTCAAAGTTCCAAATAGTCAGTCCGAGTGCTCGGAGGCAATTCTGTGTTCTTGCTCCCGGCAAGACCGAAGCACAGAATGTTGGAAAACGTCAGAAAACTCCGGCGCCACCAGAGCACCTCAGCAGGTGTTGCCATGTGCAGCAGCTGCAGCCAGAGGGAACAATGGTTGGCAACCTCTTGGCATGGATTGGTGTGGCACTGGTAACTTGGGGAGACCAGGGATACAGGACAACGGAGGCAGAGAGAGCCCTGTGGGTGGCTCATGGTGCTACTGTCTGACTTACTTCCAAGCTTAGCAAACCAAGCCCCCCAGCTGGCCTGGCAGCATCCAATTATTATTTTTTAAGAAACCAGCCTAACCTGCTGTCCCTGCCTGGAGGCAACCAGAGGCCACTTGGTAAAAGAAGACAACTTGAATCAACCATGCAGACTGCAAGCAACTGTGATCCTGCCCACCAAAAGCCAGCCAGCCTAGCAGACACCACGTTGATCCTTCACACCCCACACACCCCGGGGCATCCTG
>QEPC01009472.1:2469230-2486914 GCA_003113815.1 Sphenodon punctatus | reverse complement strand
TGGGGAGAGACAGGGGAATGGGGAGGGGGATGGATGGGGAGAGACTGGGGGATGGGTGGATGAGGCGACACTGGGAAAACAGGACTCAACCATGTTTTGGGGGACAAGTGAAACTCCTCGCCTCGCTGCTGCTTTTGTGGTGTGGTAAGGACTGCACATTATGCTGCCTTAATATGGTTTGCTTTGCTTGCTCTGTGTTTTCATGATGACAAAATGGCCTCTCCTGCTTGGGAGGGGAGGAATAAAGCAGAAGCAATGTATCAATGATGCATTGCTGCTTTCCTCCTCCCCTCCCAGCATGAGTAGAAAGGCCATTTTGTAAATTTGTGGGTCCACTGGTCATGGCTACTCTTTTTTTAATGTTCCTTTCGCTGTTTTACTGCTGCTCCATGCTGCTGGAAAGTAGTTTGCATGGAAAGGCATTTGGCTGCTGCGGATAAGGTGTGACTGCTGGGGATGCTGGTCTAGATGGGCCTGGTTTGGTGACAGTGCAGCCCTGCAACTGGCCAAACTTTTAGAAAAAGCCTGTTTCTTTGGACAGGTATTTGGCTGCCAGGGATAAGGTGTAGTTACTAGATATACTGGTCTGGATGGGCCTGGTTTTCTTGCAGTGCAGCCTTGCAACTGGCCAGACTTTTTTTTAAAAAGGGCCTGTTTGCTTGGACAGGCATTTGGCTGTTGGGGATAAGGTGTAGCTACTAGGGATGCTGGTCTGGATGGGTCTGGTTTGCTTGCAGTGCCAGCCTGCAACTAGCAGACTTTTGTAAAAGGGCCTGTTTCCTTAGTTAGGCTTTTGACTGTCGAGGATAGGGTGTAGCTACTAGGGATGCTGGTCTGGATGGGCCTAGTTTACTTGCAATGCAGCCCTGCAACTGGCCAGACTTTTTAAAAAGGGCCTGTTTGCTTGAACAGGCATTTGGCTGTCTGGGGACTGGGAGCCTACCCAAGAAAACTATAGGCAGCCAAGGAGAGCATGCAAATGAAGAGGGTTCCGGATAATGGCAAGTGATGGCATGGGGATTGGGAGGGTCTTGGACCTCTTCTTTGGGGGAGAGGTCGACAAAGAAACAAAATTAAAAATGTCATTCAAAATGCAAACATCTAAAGTAATCTGCTTCTTTTTTCTATCAAGTTTGTCTGAGATCTGGCATGATTCCACACCTTGCCTCGCTCTCCTTGTGAACAGAGGAGAAAGTAGGTAGGAGCACGGCAGAAGAGAAGGCTGCAGACAACAAGGAAACCCTTTCCCCTGTCCCCCACTGAAACCATCTCTTCCCCTTCCTCTTCTTATGCACCAAAACCAAACCCTTTCCCTCCTACTTCTCCTTTGACCTGTCCTTCTCTTCCCTTTCATTCTCTTCTGATTCGGCTTGTCGCAGGACAGGGAGCTAACTCAGTCCTCCCAGTTCTCCAAGCCAGAAGGAAGGCTTGTCCCAAAGCCTACACTTTCAGAAGACTACAGGTGGCCAAGCATGCCATGAAAATCAAGGATTCGCGGGTTCAGGATAAAGGTCAGCAATGGTAAAATGATCTCTTTTTTTTAACCTACTATGGTTAATATGGACCCGGTGGGAAAAAGAGTGGATGAGACCCCACTAAGAGGGCTCTCTATCCCCAGTGGCAGTGCTTCACACAGCAGCACTCTCAGTGTTAACTGATGTAATATCCATCCAATGTTAATCTTGGGAACTCCTTGCTGCTGGGTTATGCCACGCCACTGGCCTACCGTTGCCCTGGCTCCACCTACCATTGCTCTGGCTCCGCCCCTAGACCAGACTCTGCCCCACCAGACTCCAAACCCACCAGCCACCACTGGGAAATCCCCAATCTTGTTTCCCCAAACTAGAGCAGAAACACTTTTTATACACCCACAAAAATGAGTATAGCCATCGAATTCCCAATACCTGAATTCACTTGAAAAGCCAAATCGACGATGATTAAGGTATCCAGTGTCTCGGAATGTCCCAGATTGTCAACTTCTGGGACCAATTTTCGGTTTTCTATCCTAGTTTATCGATTAGTAACTGGAAAATCTCAAAAACAGTGTGGGAAATTACACATTTTTCAGGTATCCTGGAACCCAAGTGGATAGCCTGTCAAGTACCCAAGATGGTACTCACAAATGCGCGCTCTACTCCAAACCTTATCCCAGCCAGCCAAATATCTGTCCAACCAACTGAAATCCGTCAGTTAGTCATTTTTAAATGCCTTTGTCCTCTGTGAAGAGTTAGTCCCTGTTGTAAAAAGATTTTGTATCTAAACAGGCAGGACACACAGAGAGAATCGAGTAGGACGTGATGGCTTTTTATAGGGTCTTTTCCCGTCCTCCTATAGGGGTTAGTAGAGAATTATATCTCTTCTATAGAATTCTATAGGATGTTTAGGGGTCTTATTCTGTACTCTGCTCCATATGTTTGTAGCTTAATTGCTATCAAACCCTGTTGCTTTCGTTCCTATTCAATTCTACAGGGGCAGTCCCTGGGCATATTTGCACTCAACTCTGCCATTTGTGTGAAGAGTTCAGGACAGAGCATTCCCCAGGGTTTCTTTTGCCTCCTCCATGCTGAGGAGGGGAATGGCTGCAGCTTTGATGTTACTAATTTGCATAGGGCTTGCATAGGTCTGTCTGAGTGTTTCAGACAGACAGCGTATGGCTCAGAGCTGTCAAGCTCGGCATTGCCATAGAAACGGTCTAGAGGGAGGGGAGGTACCCCGGATTCTCTCTGAATCTGCCTGAATAGATAGAGCTAGTGCATATGGGTTTCCAATAGGGCAGCCTTGACTCCATCACCTCCCCTTCCTCAGAAGGACAACAACTCCCCATTTGGGACCCATAAAGCCATTCCTGGGGGCAGAGGACAGCAGGAACAAGTACCCACAAAAATGGGTATACTATAGTCAAATTTGCGGTACTCCACTTGTCCCGCCACCATCGGATACTCACTGGTACATGATTAGCGCTCAACAGGTTATCCAAAATCCCAATTTACTGTGTCCTTTATTTACAGTGCGCAAGCCGTCACCAGCAGCTTCACCAACAGTCCACAACCAACAGTCTCTGGGCACCTGTTATTAACATAAGAACATAACAAGTGTCATACTGGGTCAGACCAATGGTCCATCAAGCCCAGCATCCTGTCTCCGACAGTGGCCAGTCACGAGGGCCTGGGAGAAGCCCCCAACAGGTCACCGTGCTGCTATCCATTCCCTGTGGGTCATCCCCAGGATCCTGACTGTAAACGGTTGTGTTCCCCAATCCTATCTGGCTAATAGCTGCTAGGGGTGAGACTTGGGGCAAAAAAACAGTACCGGTTTTACCGGTTACCGGTTTACAAAAACCCGGTTTACCGGATTCAAACCGGTATACCGGTACCGGGTTTTTTTCATTGATTTCAATGGGGAACTCACCCCATTGAAATCAATGGGGAAAAAACCCATATCTCCTCCTCCCAGGCTGCATGGGGGAAGGGGGGGACACCCCCCCACCCACTCTGCCCAGCCTGGATTTTTTTAAAAAAAAATTTTATTCTGAAGTCCGCACCAGCAGGTACTAGGCAATCCCTGGGGTGGGGGTGGTTTAACACCCCACCCCCACCCCAGGCATCACCCTACCCCCCCACCCAGATCACCTTACTTGTCCTACGGGCGGCAGCAGCAGCAGCACAGTGCGGGTCCGGGCGGCTTCTGCGCTAGTGGCTGGCTTCCCTTCAGCCCATCACTCGGCCTTCTGGGGAAACCCAGAAGTTCACTGGGGTGTTAAACCAATCCCCACCCCACCCCAGGGATCACCCTGGCTGCTGGTGCGGGCTCCAGGTCACCGCCGCCGGTGCGGCGGTGGCGGCCCAGAACCCACACTAGCAGCCGGACTTCAGGTAAAAAAAAAAATGTTTTTAATCCAGGCGGACAGGGTGGGTGGGGGGTGTCCCCCCTTCCACCCGTGCAGCCTGGATGGGGGAGGGAATCTGAGTAGGGTTTTTTCATTTTGTTTTATTTACATTGCAGCCATTCATTTCAATGGCCGCAATGTAAAAAAATCCGGCATGGGGAACCGGTACCGGTACCCCCAGATTACCGGGTTAATCCAAAACTGCCGGTACAGCAAAATACCGGCAGTTTCGGATACCGAGGAAACCGAAATTCCCACCCCTAAAGCTGCTAATGGAACTAACTTCCGGAATCTTGTCCAAACCTCTTTTAAACTCGGCTATAGTACTGGCTTTGACCACCTCCTCTGGCAGTAAATTCCACAACCCAATTGTACGCTGAGTGAAAAAATACTTTCTTTTGTCTGTTTTTACTCTGCCACCTGTGAGTTTCATGGAGTGTGCCCTAGTTTTAGTACTAGTTGAGAGGGTAAATAACCACTCTCTGTTTACAAGTTCCACACCACTCATGATTTTATAGACCTCTATCCTATCTCCTCTCAGCCGTCTCTTTTCCAAGCTGAAGAGCCCCAACCTACCAAGCCTCTCCTCCTACGGGAGCCCTTCCATGCCCTTGATCATTTTTGTTGTCCTTCCCTGCACCTTTTCTAGTTGCGCTATGTCTTTTTTGAGATGAGGCGACCAGAACTGCACACAATATGGTCAGGGATACTCCCTCCCAGACAGGTGATACACCCTGGCCCTTGCCAGCTGGTTTCTACGGTTGCCGGCTCCCTGGCCCCACTCCCGGGTCTCCAGGCCAGTCATATGAGCTACCGGCTCAGTCGCTTCCCTGTAGCCTCCGTGAGGCAGAGCACTTCGGGGCACCGCCGGTTCATGGTGAACACTCTCCTGAAAGCGCCCCAGCGAGGCCATACCTCCCCTTTAATCCAGGATGCTTATGAAAAAACATGGTGTAGGGCTGCATTTGAAGCAATGCAAGCTACAACGCAGCCTTATAACACTGGCTGTTTTTACATGGACACTAAATCTGGAATAACCTCTCTCAACCCAGGTTTAAATGTCCGTGTAAACACCTAATCCTAGTTTAGAATATCCGGGTTAAGGTTGAACCTGGGTTTATTCCATCCTTATTTTCAAGGATTTATTTAACCTGGGATCAAATAAGCCCGGGTTAACGCCCCTGTAGACTGTTCGTCGGGATTGAGCATGGCGATCTCAGAATAGTAGATAGAGAAAACATCTGCTCTAGCCAGGAAAATCTCTGTGCTTGGACTTGGACCTGGGAAGCCAGGTTCAAATCCCACCCTCACCATGAACTCACTGGGTGGCCTTGGGAAAGTCACACCCTCTCAGCCTCAGTTTCTCATCTGTAAAATGGGAATATGTGTCTGTCTGTCTGTCCCTGCATTCCCTTCACCTTTGTCCATCTTAGAGTGTAAGCTCACTGGGCAGGGGTCGTCTTTGAAAATCCGTGCCTTTGAAGTGCTGCGTACGCCTAGGGTGGACATACCTCCCCTTGGACAGTTATGAAAAATACATGGGGCAGGGCTACACTGGAACCAATGCAGCCCTGCAACATGCATTTTTCATAACTGTCCTCTTTTAAAGAGGAGGTATGGCCACCCTAGAGAAACGATAAGTCGTAGTAGTTGTCGGTGCTTTCTGGGACTTTGACCAGGAAATCAGTACGTTGATTTCTCTTCCCTCAAACCTGATGCACAGATGAGCCAACGGCCGTGGGATTGTTCCGTGATATCTCGAAAGGAGAACAAAACTCAAAGCGGAAGAAGGCGATGGAATTCAGCAGCTCAGCAGCAAAGCATCATGGGATTTTTCAGTCCTCCATGTTAGTAGAAACCAATTCTAACCATCAAAACTTTGATCCTGCTGGTTCCTCTTAAAGGGCCAGAAGCTCTTAAGGCTTCTGTGCCTGACAGAGCTAGGCATTGTCCTGTGTGCCACCAGTGCCTGCACCTCCTTAGTGCTTGCCTATGGTGTGGTTCTCTTGCCAGTATATTTGCCCGCTTCCTAGGCCAGCGCTACTATATCCCTATGACGTTGCTATTTTCCCATGCTGATTTATAGCTCTGACTGAACAGGAAATTGGTACATCGGTAACAGTAAAAATGTTTTTTCTGGGTAGGTATCTAAGCAACACTTGGGTAGTAGGGCTGAAACAGTGAGTCGCTGTGGTAGCTTTTTCTACCGAAAAAAGCTCTTCTGCAGTGAGCGGCACCGTGCGATAGAGACGTTCATTCCACTAGTTTCATTCCGCTACTTCTGCTGTTCTGCTACTTTCATTCCGCTACTTCCACCTGCTCTGAAAATAGCAGAACAATGTTTGTTCCAACAATTTCTGCCAGCACTGCGAAGTAGTGGAACAGTTTTTCTTCTGACAGTTTCTGAATTAGCGGAATGCCGGTGGAATTACCGGAATGGCGGTGGAAAAGCTGCAGAAAGTCACGGGCATTTCTGAAATGGCGAAATGAAATAGCGGGGCGGAAAAAGGAGTTGCTGCTTCAGCACTCTTGGGTAATACATTAAGTACCCATTACAGCACTTCAAATTGTGGGTATGTGACCCACTGGCAATAAAACAGGTACCGGTTACGTTGCTAGAGCATAGTTTGTGTTCAGCACAGCCATTTGGAAGGCCACTTGGTGTCTTCACCTCCTGCTCACTTCAGGAGAAGCAGAAGGGCACTTCTGAGTAAATACCCCATCATAATAAATCCTTAACCAAAGCCTCCCTCTTTAGCTCAAGCTGTAGCGACTCTTGTTTTTAGTCCTGGATCTCGCAGGTTCAATTCCCAGTAGGTCAGCCATGTTGGCAGTCATCACAACAGCATAGAGCAGCCACACTGTATTCCCCTCTACTGACCCACATCAACTCCTAATTTCTATAGGCATACAGAGCACTTTACAGCCACATATTTTCAGAGACAGGTTCCTGCACACTGGGCTTAAAATCTAAGATGGACAAAGGGAAAGACAGACACACACATTCTCCCTCCCTTCTTTTTTACAGAAAGGGAACTGAGGCTGAATGTTTGTGGCTTACCCAAGTTGACCCAGTGAGTTCATGGCTAGGTCAAGATTTGAACCTTGGCTTCCGAGGTCCAAGTCCAGCACCTTCTCCACTACACCACACAGGCTCTTTGAACTTGTGTTGCAGCAGGAGACAAGGGGTGATTTCAGACGTGACGGGGCAGATTCGTCCCACCACAAAATGAAATTTGAATTCCCCACCAGGATGACCCCGTCACGCTGTAACAGACGTGCCGGGGGATCCCGGCAGGGAATCTGGGAGGGGGTGGGGCCACGCGGTGCAACGCGGGGATGCACGGCCCCGCCCCCTCCATGCTCCCCGCCGCCCGCCCTCTGGGGAGATAGGCGGGTGGTGGGGCCAATTGGCCGCCGCGTCTGGCCGGCTTCGCCATGGCCTGGAATCCCGGCGGATGATCCCTGGCCGTGGCACCCGACCAGACGTGACGACGGGGTTCGCCCCGGCGTGGAATCACATTCAACATGCGACGGCCTCCGGTCCCGCTGCTTCGGCCGCTCGCGTGGTGAATGTAATTCCACACCGTGGTAACATCTGGGGGGGAACATTCGTTCCCCCCAACAGACGTTCTGTGATCACAGCCACCACTGGGAATTGACCGTGGTTGACTGTGATCTCATAACGTCTGAAATCACCCAAGTTCTCCTCACAACAACTCTGCTCTGGCTAAGCCTTGAGGTGGGGTGGGTGTTATTTGGGCTGGGAAACATGGGAAACATGGTGTGCTGCAGTGGAGGCTGGTGGATTTGGAGGCTGGTGGGGCAGTGGGCAGGTCTAAGGGTGGAGCCTGGCCTAGGGGCGGAGCCAGGGCAATGGTAGGTGGAGGCAGGACAACGGTAGGTGGAGCAATGCAGTGCATCATGTAAGCACAGAGCAAGCAAAACAAACCAGAAATCAGATCTTAGGTCATTGACCCAACAGTATTATGTGAAGTCCTTAGCAACGAACATCATGAAAACAGCAGCAGCATGGAGTTCCACTCGTCCCAAAACAAAACATGTTACACACAGTGTTCACACCACGTTTTCAACAGGTGGTCAAAGCGGTGTAGGGATTGTTATGGTGCTTACACACAACAGCCACACACGTGTTTAGGGGTTTTGAAACCCAATTTTTGCTTGTCTAAAGATACCCATTGGTTATTCAAAAAGAGAGAGGGTCAATGAGTCCCAATATGAATTTGGTGCAAAATTCATCTGTTACTTTTAAATATCCTAATACAGATGATGTATGTCAGGGTTCTATTCAGAGTAGAATCAGGTAGTGAGTATATTGTTCACAGGTATTAGTTGAATTTTGGAGGGAGTGTTTCAAACATACCAGAATAAAATCTGTGACTATCTGAAATGATCAATCTCGGTGGATGCTGCTTCCATCAGAAGCAGGGCATTCGCCAAAATTCACACGAAATGGAAACTTCACAGCTTTCCCTGGTGTTTTCGCTATTTTACGATATTATTCCCATGTTGAATGGGGCTGCCACGGGCTGCACCTCCCGGGGGTCTTTGGAGACAAAGACATGCCAGTGAAGCACTCGAGAAGTGCTGTAAATTGCAAGCAGTGCTGTAAAACAGTCATAAAATCCCTGTAAAGTGATGAAAAAGTTTCAGTAAGTGACAAAAGTGATGGGGGTGGCAGGGCGGGGAATGACAGAAGTGAAGAATTACCAGAAGCTGTTGAAGTACCAAATGGACACGCACAAGCACGCCTGAAAGATCAATATCTCCCTTTGGAACAGGAACAATTTATCTCGTCTCAGACCTATATGTGACTGAAAGGATTACTCGCATATCCACGTTTTGAGGTATTTGGCTTCGTTTTAAAATTCTTTTCCAATGATTGGAATGGTTATTTTGGTATTCCAGTTCCTTTGTTTTCGGCAATTGCACTTGGGCAATGGTGCTATATTTTTGCCAAAATGGTGTAACTGAACTACCAAAATGATTGAAATACCAAAATAAACAAACTGAAAGAAACACAACCTGAAACAACTCAATGAGATACCCAACGGAGTGCAATTGGATTTTGGTTATTACTCTAAACACCATTTCTGATGTGTACCTCAAGGTGCTCGTTTCAGCTCTATTCAACCACCTCTAAAGACAGCAGTCAGATCTACAAACCCAGCAACCCCACTTGTGTCCACAATGGTTAGATTTAAAAGAGGATTTTGTAAGGTCTACGAGGGTAGTTCCATTAACAGTTATTAGCCAAGGAGGTATGGGACTGGGTGACGGAACCTCCGACTATCTGGAGCTGGGAGTGAACAACAAAGAATGGATCACCCCATTGTGGCCTGTTAGGTTCTTCTCCCAAGCAACCAAGATTGGCCATGGGCTCGATGGACCATTGGTCCGATCCAGCATGACACTGACTATGTTCTTATATTCACCAGCACCAAAATGCCAATTTGTTTCCGGTCTAGGCAATAAGGATCTGAGCATTTTCCCCCCTTCAAATTCTTTCTCTTGTTCATTTATATCAAGCTTCTTTCTAATGGGAGAGACAGAAGGTTCCCCCCATTTCTCTCCCCATCATAGAAATAGGACGTGTTTCAGATTTTCCCCCTGAGTTTCATTGAACGAAGACTACGGGTATTTTCAGACGTTACAGGATCACAGTGAACCCCATTGAACCACAGGGAATACTGTGGGGTGGCTGCGATCCCCATCATGTCTGATTGAACCCTGCCAGATGTTCACTACAGTGAACATCTGGCAGGGATCAATTCTAACCACGGTTCTGGTCGTGCGGCCGGCTGCAGAGCCGGAATCGTGGTTAGATTGACCACTAGCAGGAAAGGGCCCAAAGTAACGTCCGTTACCTTGGCCCATTCCTGATTGTGGTCCTGGCCACCATTAGCAGTCAGGCACAGTGGCCTTATTTGCCACTACGCCTGCCCGTCTCCCTGAAGGTGGTTGGCTGTGGAAGCGTGGGGGGTGGGACCGTGTGGTCGCATGGCACGCCGCTCAGCCCTGCCCTGGCTCTGCCCCCTCCCGGATTCCCAGTAGTGATGCAGCCTTCACATCTGAAGGACGACTGGCCTGATCATGAACCAGGGTCAGGGAACGATCCCAGTCTGGAATTCAGCATAGTGGGCCCAGGGGACCGTCGCGTCTGAAAACGCCCAAAGATGTCTGAAGACTCAGATGAGTGACTGTAGGCGTAAGCCCAGAGCGTACTCGTGACAATACTGATACAAAAAATGTATTAACCAATAAGGGAACTTCTAAAGGTGAACACAACTTCCCCTTGCTCCTGTGATGCTGTTGGCCCCCCCACTTCCCCGCCCTCATCCCAGTGTTCTAGCTATAGGCTTGATTTGTGTTGAACAAGGCATGTCTCCCGCTGCTATGAGCTAGAACAGCGAGGGTGATAAACTGAATTATGCCAGGAGCTGGCCCAGGATCAGAGAGGTGGATGGATGGTTTTAAAGGTCTCTCCAAAAATGCAAAACCATGTTTGATTCACCAGCCCCCAGCTCTGCCAGTTGCAAACTCAGCAGAGCAGAGGCTTTAGAACCCCCGTCTTTAACCTGCACTTGGGGTAAATGAATTTATTTTTTGTTTCTTTTCTCTCTGCTCCTGAGGTCTATTTTCTGCTGATGACAGATCCCCACCACTCGTATTCCCCCTCCCCCAGCTTAAAAATCCCTGTAGACTCTGGTTCTATTTGGACGTTTTTATTCGTCTGGCTAAGGAAAGAGAAGGGTTTATCCCGGGGAGTTTCTGATATTTTCAAAAGATTAAGAAAACGGGGGGGGGGAAACGTGCTGATTTTGTCACTCGCTCTGATGGCTGAGCGAGATGAAAGCTCCTGCCAGCTGGAAGCACTGCGACTAGCAGCGGAGACGTTCTCTTTTCACGCGATTGCAGGTGAATGAGAAGAGACACTGGATGCAGCTGACGGATTTTTAAGTTGCACGTTCCGTTTCCGAGTGGCTGCAGACAAGTTGTGGGAGCCACCCAGGGCTGGAAAGGACAGTGCCACCTGCCTCGGTGCAGCCAATTGGCCTCCTCGTGACATACGGTTTTGGAGCCTTCAGACAGATTCTGGAGGGGCTGGTAGGAAAACCCTGAACGTCAGCCGAACTGCTGGCTACGGCGCATCCTACAGGAGTCCAAATGCCAATTTAGCGAGTGCCCTGAGGAGAATACACACCTGCTGTGCCGCGCAATGGCACGGTTCCTTTTCCTGCCGTGGGATTGCATACATCAGATGCAACGTTTCAAAACCAAAAAAAACAAGCAGAAAAGTGGAGGTGAAATGATGGCCCAGTAGTTAGAGCACTTGCCTAAGAAGATCCTTGGTTCAATTTCCTGTCCTAAGCTGGATTTCCTATCTGACACTGACCCTTTTCTAACAGGCATGGGTGTGTGTGTGTGTGTGTGTGTGTGTGTGTGTAGGGATGGGTGCGCACTGGCGCAGTGGGTGGACGGTGCATTGGGGTGCGTTCCGACAGACCCCTCCCCTCCCCTTCCCCCATCTCCACTCACAGAGCATCAAGGCATTGGTGCCCGTTGCTTCGTCCATGGGTGGTGGGTGAAACATGGGAGCGCGCATGCACCCCCATCCACTGCCCACAATGCTCCCACAAGTGCCCACCCATCGCACCCGCAGCCGCCACGGCGTTCACATGGGCACCTCCCCACCTGCAAACAGGTGCGATGGGGGCGGTGTCCGTGTGAAAACGACCTTTAGGCCACGTCGTTTGGGGACAATTTTACATAGTATACAGACAGGAGTGCCGGNAACCCGATGGCGAACGAACCGAACGGCCGAACACGAACGTACGACCTGCCCGAACAACCGAACACGAACGGCCGACACACGAACGGCCGAACCGAACGGGCGAACACGAACGCGAGGTACGACCGAACGACCGAACACGAACACACGAACCGAACGCAGCCGAACCGAACGGCCGAACGCGAACGCACGAACCGATCGCGGCCGAACCGAACGGCCGAACACGAACCGCGATCTGTTCGCCCATGCCTACTCTCTCCATGCCTGTGATGTATGAATACAGTGCAATGCTGGCACTTGCAAGGGGCTGCCCCGGCTGAACTTAGGAGTCACAATGCAGCATTAGGGAGGAGGCGGTCATTTAGATATGCAGGGTCCAAACCCTTGTTTTCTATGTTTATTAGGTTCTGTGTTTTCTGAGGATATTTTCAAACATGACGGCGCATGGTGCTGCCACGCTTTGATCCTGCCTGGGGTGAGGGCTCTCAGCCCGGGCAGGATCTGGCCCGGCCACCGAATGTATCGCTGCTGAGTGCAGCCCGCCCACCTCTCTGATGGACGGAGAGCCGTGGTGGCCTATGAGGCTGCTGCACGCACCTGGAACAGCCACGTTTACGGACTGCGGTCAGGTAGAGTGGGCCATCAAATGGGACAGCCCACTCTCCCATCCAGGGATGGCTTTCCCGGCTGTGGCAGTGCTTAGCCCACACTGTGAGTCAGCGATGGGCCCGAGTCATGGCACAGGCTAAAAACTACCACAGCCCGCAGACAGTCCTGATTCGGCCCGGGATAACACCTGGCGGGTGGGATCCAACATGACAGCACCGTGGGGCCCATGCGGGTTAAAGCATGGCCACCCACAATACCATCATGTTTGAAAATACCCTCAGGCAGTTATATGAAAGAGCCCTCAGTCTAGCTGTGCAAGAATTCCCATCTGTAAAATGGAACCACCGCCCTCCATCATGGGATATTATGGAAATGGAGACTATAGGTATTTATTTTTTTCTGGTAAGATTAATACTTCTTGGCACAGGTGCCACTCGCCTAACCTGGGAGCAAGCATTAACTTGGAACCTGGGATCTAACCATAGGGTGCAAGTGTTTTCTGCCCAGAACATATCCGGGGAACTCATCAGCAGACTCACAGAGTGGACAAAAACACAGGAGACAATAAAATTTCTGGTCAATAAGGTCACTCTGCCAGTGGACATTGGTCAGCGAGAGGCTACCACAGGGAGACATGGAAGCTCTGAGATGTCACTGTTTCCATGAGTATCCATGGTTGTGTATAGGGTCACTCTGTACTTGTCCGTTTCTCACCTGGGTCCAATCTTGTCAGTATCACTAGTGAGGCTTTGGGGCATGTCAATTTCACTGGGGTGTGTGGGCATGTCCATTTCACTTGCCAGGTTTTCGGTCATGTCAGTTTCACTTGGGGGCTTTCAGGCTTGTCAATTTCACTAGCAGAGCTTTGGAACAATTAGGTATCTTTAGACATAATGTCAACAGGTGTCTGAATGTGTGTTTTGACCTTGATACAAACACCAGTTTGGCCCTGTGTTCAACATGTGGCCACACAATTAGACACAAATTGGTGTTTTGCTCACCACCCAATCTCAGCACACAAGTGCTGCTGCCTTGTTCTCCATGTTGTACCTGCTAACACACCGCACAATGGGAGTTTTTAGACATAACAAAGATTGGGTGTCAAAACCCCTAAGCACGTTTGGCCGTTGTGTGTAAGCACCATAACAATCACAACACTAATTTGGCCACCCAATGAACACGCAATGTGAACACTAGGGATAGGACTATCGGCAAATTATAGGTTACTGGTTTTATCAGTATCGGATTAATCCGATATCGGATTTATCAATATCCGCATATCGGTTTTTTAACATTGCTGATTTTTCGGATCTTTAACATTACGGCCATTGTTAAAACGGCCAGTGTTAAAGATCAAAAAAATCGGCAATGTTAAAAAAACAATATGCCAATACCGATATTATCAGTATTATCGGATTAATCCAATATCGCCAATTATCAGCATTATCGGATGAATCCGATACCAATAGTCCCATCCCTAGTGAACACCATTGCATCACAAGGACAATTTCTGTGTTTTGGCTGAACACATGGCCAAGGTTGTGTATAATTGATATCATGTGGCGTGTTAGCAGGTACAACACGGAGAACGATGCAGCAGCGCTTGTGTGCTGAGATCAGGTGGTGAAAAAAACACCAATTTGCCCCAAGATGGGCTGTGTGTCTAAGCAGCACCACATGGTGAACACAGGGCTACACCGGTAAAGCACACATTCAGACACCCGTTGATGTTACGTCTAAAGACACCCATTATCATTAGACCCAATATTGGCTACGTCTTCAGCTGGAACACACAAATTGCCCTTGTTCAATTGTGGTGTTCACATCACATGTTCAACTGGTGGACAAATTGGTGTTGGGATTGTTATGGCGCTTACACACAACAGGCAAACATGTGCTTAGAGATTTTGACACCTGATCCTTGTTATGTCTAAAGAAGCCCATATGCTGCCACCCAATGGGCTCCCCCTGGTGGTGAGAGTCGATAAGATGGCAGCAAAAACATTTCTTAAAGCTCCTCTGCTTCAGAATGGGATCGCCAGTACTACCATGGCTACTAGGGGTGGGAAGTTCGGATCTCCCGATATCCGATACTGCCGGTATTTGGCAGTATCAGGGATATCAGATAGATCCGAGATTTCCTCATACCGGTGCCGGATTTTTACCGGATTTTTTTTACATTGCAGCCATTCAAATCAATGGTCTCAATGTTAAAAAAAACAAACAAACCAAGAACCACTTTCCCTTTCCCTCCCCCTCCCAGGCTGCGCACCCCCCACCCTGCCCAGCCTGAATTTTTTAATTTTTTTAAACCGGCCCTGCGGGTGAGTCCGGGCTGCTGCCGCACCGCCACCAGCTGCCCGGCGGCAGACAGGGCTATTGTGCTGAAGGTGGAGGCAGCTCTCCTCCGGGAACCCTCCCAGTCCCGACTGGGGCAGCACCACTCTGGGTTAACCCCCCTCCGCCTTTTACCTGGGCTGTTGGTGACTGGTGGCGGCAGCGGCAACAGCAGCGTGGCATGGGTCCGACGGCGGCTTCAGCGCTGGCTTCACTTCAGCGCTTCACTAGGCCTTCCGGGGAACATCCGGGTTTCCCCAGAAGGCCTAGTGAAGCGCTGAAGTGAAGCTAGCGCTGAATCCACTGCCGGACCACCACCACCCCGCTGCTGCTGCCGCCGACAGCCACCCACAGCCCAGGTAAAAGGTGGAGGGGGGTTAACCCAGAGTGGTGCTGCCCCAGTCGGGACCAGGAGGGTTCCCAGAGGAGAGCTGCCTCCACCTTCAGCACAATAGCCCTGGCTGCCACTGGGCAGACGGCGGCGGGGCGGCGGCGGCCCAGACTCACCCGCAGGTCTGGGTTGTTGTTTTTTTTAAAAAATCCAAACTGGACGGGGGGGTGTCCCCCCTTCCACCCGCACAGCCTGGGAGGGGGGTTTAATTGATTTCAATGGGGACACTTCCCCATTGAAATCACAATGAAAAAAACCAGTACCGGTAAACCGGTTTTACCGGTAAAACTGTTTTTTTTAAAAAAACTGGTAACCGGTAAAACCGGTACCCGGTTTTTTTAGTTTGGTCCCACCCCTATTGGGTACCATAACATGTAGAGGCAGTCTGAGGGTGTTTTTAAATGTTGCCACTTTTCCCCGTACTTCTAAAGTCTGGGTTTGGCAAACTCCCGCAGGGGGGGATTTAGATGCCCACCGCCTGAGCAGAAGCAGCCTGGGCAACTGTTATAAACAGAGGTGCTGTGCAACCCGAGGCCGTTTTGAGCCGTGGACTTGTAAAACCCTGCTAGCCAAGCTCTCACAACAAGTCATGTGGTGCCACTGTTTACAACAGTGCCCAGGTGACTTCTGGTTGAGGGGGGGGCGGGGTGAGCATCTAAAACCCCTCCCCGGTAGGAGTTTGATGAACCCAGACTTTTGAAGTCTGGGGAAAAGCAACGACGTCTAAAAATGCCCGCCGTTTTTCTGCACCTTCCTTTGTTTTGTCTCCCCTCTGAGTTTGGCTTCTCCAAGAAACAATGGCTTAGATGAGCAGGATACAGACTTTGCAGTATCTGAAGATTTCTGGTTAAGCCTTGGGAGTGCCCAGCTTTGCTTGAGCCATACCCCATATTCCTCTGGACGGCCAAAATCCCACTGGAGTAGCAACACTTCAGAAGCAACTCAGGGCAGCACTGGGGAGGGGTTACCGCCGACATACCAAATGCACAGGCCAGAAGCAAATTATTTCACTGTGCTGCTCGCAGCATGGAGCACTGGTTCGTATTCTCAGCGGTAAAAACAATGATAAGCCATGGAAGCAATTGAGATCCTGCCCAAGAGACTTGTCTTGTCCAGCAGGCAGTACAGAAACAGGGCAGTAATTCTCCCCCACACCTTTCTTTTTGCTTTTCCTGTCATGCTCAGTGTAACAACATTTCCATATCTCCTCTGCATTCAAGGGGGAAACCAGTCAGCGAAACCGAGCCTGCTGGAAGTACTTTTTCAATGCCGCACAGCACCCACCTCCCCAAACCTGGTTGTTTGTCAAACAGAGTCTCGGTAATTAGATCCACATTTCCTCTTCCGAGCCAGCTACTGCTGAAAACTCCCATCTCCCAGGGCCACCTATTAAATAAGTGTCAGCAAGTTATAGTGACTCCGTATTAGATTGACATTTCCCGTTCAAACTGATCATTGCTGAAATTCTTGGCTCTTCCCTCCCCGAGGGGTTTCAGTCCCTTCCAGAGTCAGGAGAGGTGCACGCTCTGAGTGGCCTTAACTTCTGATGCTTGCTAATTATCTGGCCCCTATTAAACCCTTCAGGCTTGAAATAAACATTTCTCAGTGCCTAGCAAAGCTAACTGGAGTACCGAGTCTCTGTTCCCAGCCGATTGCCACTTTAATTTCCCCTCTAGCATTGCTCCTCCATTTGGTCTGCTCGCAAAGCTCCAGGCACTCTGCTTGATTGAGCGAGCTAGCTTTGCTGATGCTGGGCTAACTTCTCTTCCTTCTGCCTTCATTTCCCAGAGGGTCATGTCTCTGTAAGGCAGGCTGGTGACTAACAGTTTACATAGCTTAATGCTAGAGATTTCACTACATGCCTACAATAGAGTAGAGGGAATCCACCCTCCCATAGTCCAGCAGGTTCGGAGTCTGGGAGTATTGTTGGACTTGGATCTCCACCTGGATCGGCAGGTGGAGGCGGTGGCTAAAGCCACCTTCCGCCAGCTGTATCTGGTGCGGAGGCTGCGTTCATATATTTCCAGACCCGACCTGACCACCTTCATCCATG
This sequence comes from Sphenodon punctatus, assembly GCA_003113815.1. Taxonomy (NCBI): domain Eukaryota; kingdom Metazoa; phylum Chordata; class Lepidosauria; order Sphenodontia; family Sphenodontidae; genus Sphenodon; species Sphenodon punctatus. Next base: position 2,469,825 of record QEPC01009472.1, on the reverse strand, counting down.
CCTTCATCACCTCGAGACTGGACTACTGCAACGCGCTCTAAGTGGGACTTCCCTTGATGCTGGTCCGGAGGCTGCAGCTGCTGGTCCGGAGGCTGCAGAATGCAACGGCTCATCTCCTTATGGGGACAAGCCGATGAGAGCATATTGCTCCTGAGTCCTGTGCTCCGCGCGCTGCACTGGCTGCCTATAGTGTACGGAGCCAGATTCAAGGTGTTGGTTTTGGCCTACAAGGCCCTACATGGTCTTGGCCCGTCATACTTCAGGGACTGCCTCACCCTCCATGCCCCAGAGTGACCCCTTCAGTCTGCCAGGGGTGCCTTTTTGGAGGTCCCCTGTGTAAAACAGGGGGCCACAATGGAGAGGGCATTCTTGGTTGCCATACCGCATTTGTGGAACTCCCTTTCGGAAGAAGCCCATCTCCCCACAAGTTTATCGGTCTTCCACCGGGCCTGCAAAATTTGGCTGTTCTCCCAGGCGTTCAGAGGAGGGGAAGGTGCATTGGGTTAAAACTTTGGGGGGTGGTTGTTTTTAGAGGGTTTTAAAAGTTGATATTTTTGTGTTTTATTGTTATCTTAGATTATGGTTTTATGTTGTA
>QEPC01009472.1:2434089-2462052 GCA_003113815.1 Sphenodon punctatus | reverse complement strand
CAGGACGATTCAAGTACCGGAAATTCAACAAGGTATCCATTTTTGCAGGTCCCCTCTTTCAGCTGTTCTTGCTATAGCATATAATCAGCATTATGGACCTGACAGCAGTCCTAGCTGTAGACCATGAATCCCAGCTCCTATCCACAGCGATGGCAAGCTCTTGTAACAATGCCATTCAAGCCTGTGACTTGGCAAGATAAGCACAGTGAGATTTTTCCATGACGCCAATATATTCCATCATCCCAGTCCTATCTCTTATGTCACTGCCTAAAGTTTGCAGCTGCCACTGGCCCTGGCAGCCACTCCAGATAATTAAGATGCTAGTGTGACTGTGATGTCTCTGTGGGTATTTATTCAACAGCTGCTTTTACTGCCCAGAAATTGTGGTTGAATTTTTTTCAATTGTCAAACAAAAGCAGTAGATTTATACACAAGCTGAACTTTACAGATGTCTTCCTCCAGAATTTTGTGTCTTGTTAAATTCTAGAACTGGGGAAGAACCTATTTTTAAAATGTTATTTTATATCTAGGACATTTTTGTAGGGGGGAGTGTTTCGGTTACAAACCTTCTTGCTGTTTTTCTCCATTTCTCGCCAACTGAAATCACGCAAAACCCATTTAAAACCAACCAATGTTTCAGTGATGCAGAAGGGTTTAAGGAGAAATGGCAAATGTATATCTTCCCATTATAATCTCAATTTTGTTGGTACTGATATTTAAAGTAATAACCACAATAAATAACAGCCCACTCCCTTGCATGCAGAAGGAAATTCCTAGCAGTAAAGGCAGTCGGGCAATGGAACGGGCTGCCCCCAGAGAATGTGTGGATTCTCCATTATTGGGGGGGTATGAAGTTGGATGAGCTTATGTCTGGGGTTGTTGAGTTATGGCAAATCCTGCATCAAGCAGGGGACTGGATTCGATGACCCTTGACTAGAGTCTGTTCCAGCCCTGTGATTCTATGGCAAGAAAGCTGGTATTTTGGACACAGAAATGTTTCAAGATTTTGGACATTGTGGGCAGTGGGTAGCACAGTTGCAGCTGGTATGGGAAATGTGAGCCATGGAGCCCAGCCTAGTAAGGGAGAAAATACATAATTATAAGAATCCTCCTCCTCCTCCGCTGGAAAAGCATCTATTTCCAATGCTGTAGGCAGAGAGTAGTTCTGGCCATGCACACCCTGTCCCAAAATGGCACTGGCAGCGTCAGTGCCATTTTGGGACATGGGGTGCATGTGCACAACGGACATTCTGCACATGCCAATGGATTTTTTTATTTCGATAATGAAAACGGACACTTTTTTCTTTGTTTTCGTCAGTTGTCACTACCCTTGTCATCTTCTGCCATTCCCGGTGTTGCTGCCTGTCATTTCTGTGTTCTAATTACTAAAACGAGCATGGCTTCATTTGTTTTAGTAATTTTAAAAAACGAATCTGCGTGCGCCTCGTCCTCCTCTGCTCTCAGAGCTCTCCCCATTCAAGTTGCGTTTCTCTTTGCTTGTATCCTTGGATAGATTCTCTTCCCTCATGTCTGCTGATACGTTTGTACAACTGTGGGGTTGCTGTTTTTTAATTATTATTGCTCGGTTATTGCGTATTTTGTCCATTTAAGGGAAGAAGTGAACCTGTTAGACCAGCCTGTTCTAATCTGGACAGAACTCCTATTACTCCTCTCTCTGTACCGTTGACCCACCCGTTAATCCCTCATGCTCCCTAATAGCACCTTGCCAGAGTTAATAGAAGGATCTCGGATGTTGATTTTTGTCCTTTCAGGAGACGTCCGAGTGCCTGTGTGTTACAAAGAGGGATATAATAATGGCTTCCATGCCTGCTCCCACTCAACTCTGTTTTTTCTTAACTACAAAGACAGAGAAGGAAGGGACAACCTTACCACCAAAGCCAGTCATCATTAGGAGATAATCTAATTAGATAAGATCAGCTATCAGGGCTAATAAACTGGTACAAAAATGAGCTTTCGCCAGCCCATCCACAAAGCCAGACTGGGCGGCAGACTCCATCCAGTTAATTAGTTTAAGTGAATGTGCATCTGTGCGTCCCTGCTTGTGAAATCAATACCCCCTCCCCAAGCCAGGTGTCACTCTGACAATCACCCACAGGCCCCCCGAGCTCACCCCCCCCCCTCCAGCTGCACAGCTATTGGCCAGAGAAAGCTGCATCTGCCCCAGCATCCTTCTTTCCTCTCTCTGCCTGGGCAGCTCCATTCTGCTCAGCTCAGCTCTTTGTTCTCCCCGAGAACAGATTTATTTATGGTGGGTTATAAATCGGCATTAAATCATGACAAGGGACAGGCCATGGCTCCAGGATGGAACAGTTGGGAAGAAATCTGGGGAGGGGGAGAGAGAAAGAGAAAAGTCTGTTTACAACAGATGAATACACTCAACAAGGCCAAAACCACGGTGTCCTTTAGATACCGTATAAAACCACCTCCCTTGGTTTTTCTATACCATATGGGTTCCATTCTATATGTGCTCTTCCATAGCACTCATTGCTGCAGTAACTGAGTGCCTTCTATATAGCCCCTCTTAACCTGTCGGCAATGACCATGGATGGACCCAAGACTGGTAGGGATTGAAGCTTCCTTTCCTGTAGCCAGTCCTCTGGTCCCGCTATAGACCCCTTTCCATGGCCTGAGCGACCAGGGCTTCGACTAGAAAGGAGTGGTGGATTTTGCATTTGCAGATATTATTCTAATTTTCAGATGACTATCTGAATAATTAATATTATCTGCCTCCATATGGATGCTTGTCTATCTGCATAACGGATTGCTCATTGTTTTGGTTATTTCATTATTCTGGTTACTTAGGCCACTTTCAGAGAGAGAGCGAGAGAGAGAGAGAGAGAGACGCACATATTCTGGCTGCGGGGGGAATGCGCAGCCAGAATATGCACGGGGATTGGCCAGTCTGAAAGCCCCCCCTGCATACGGCTTTGCCGGCAGAGACGCACAGAGATGCAGAGTTCGATTTCCTGGTCTGAATCCCTGCACATGTCTTCCAGCAAAGCCACACAGGGTGGACTTTCAGACCGGCCGATCCCCGCCCATATTCTAGTTGCGCATTCCCCCCCCCGCAAGAATATACATGGGTGGGGGAGGGGAGATGTCTGTTTTGGCTACCACACACTAGTGGTGCCAAAATGAAGTAAATGAAATACTGAATAACTGAACCAAAGTATTAAAAATTTTTTGGAGAATTTCATTATTTTCCAAAATCCAGGACCAGATGTCAAAAATCTAGCACTGGAAGTCAAAATAATTGGGATGAAAATGGTATTTTGGTATTTTGGGTGTCGGTGTTCTGGTATTTCAGGAGCCCGATGGGAGTGGGACACCATTTTGCCTACCAAAATATACCCAAAAATTTTGAGTCAAATTGTTTACCACAAATTCAATGGGTTTATCTGTTTTGTGGATACCAGTTTCAACTCTGCTTGTACTAAGTTAAGCACGTGCACCTGCAACATCTTAGCTTCAAGAACGTTCCCCTCTCCCTTCCTACATACACCTGTCCATTGTTTCCTCTCCCGTGTCCATCCTAGCTTGTAAGTCCCCCGGGGTAGGTACTCTTCAATGTCAGGCATATTCAAGGAATCATCGTTGTCTTCAGGTATGCCCCACTACAAAGTTTTCATTGTGGCTAGCTCATTTTCTTCTCTGTTCTTTGTGTAAAATTCAAAAGGTTGGGGAGTGAAGTTCAAAAGAGATCCTGTACTCTCAGAGCCCACACTTCCCTCCCAAGGTCCTGAAGCAGTGTAGATGAAGCAAATTGAGAATGACAGTTTGAAAGGACCGTAAAGAAGAAGAAAAATCTGGCTCTAGCTCAGCCAGGTCTCTCTCTTTCTCTCTCTCTCTCTTACTCTGTTTTGTTTGAAAATGTCATCAAGAGGGCCACGCCGGTCAGAAATAAACTTCTCTCTGTCTCAGCAAGATGAAAATGAAGCAATCTAAAAGAATGTCCAAAACAGTTCAGAGACATGTCCTTTTGTGTCCTCTTCATAAGAGATGCTATTGGTAGTTTTCAGACGTGATGAGATCACGGTGAACCACAGTGAATACCCACCTGTGGTCACTGTGCCCTGCACATCTGTTAGGCAGCCGCCAGATGTTCGCCACACTGAATACCCACATGGGGTCAATTTCAACCACACTTCCCGGGCTCCCGGTACAAGAATCCCCAGAAAAGTGGTGAAAGTGATTCCAGGCGGGCATAAAAAAAGAGTAACATCTGGTCGGCTATCACGGCCCGGAATCCCCGGCGGGATTCCGGGCCATGGTGAACTCGGCCAGATGCTGCAGCGGCATTGGTCTCGCCGCCCGCCCGTCTCCCCAGAGGGCGGGCAGCAAGGCAGCGTGGAGGGGGAGGGGCCATGCAGCCGCACGTTGCGCCATGCAGCCCTGCCCCCTCCCTGATTCCCCGCCAGGATCCCCAGCACGTCTGTTTGCCGTGCCTGGGTGATCCCGGCGGGGAATCTCTGGGTTGTTTTCGGGACGGGCGAAGCCACCCCATCACGTCTGAAAACACCCATTCTGTCAGATGATTTCTCTGGTACTGCCAGAGACAGGACCAACCATGAAGACAATGCTCCAGCACTCCTGAGAGAGCTATCCAGCAGCAGTAGATATTCCTCACTTTTCCTGCAGTCTCCCCTCAACCTCTGTGGACATGCTGGTAACTTGCATGGGGACTAGGGATGTGCGAACACGGTTCAGAAGTTCAGAGTTCGGGCCAAACTCGGCCTGTTTGGACAACTGAACCGAACGTCCGAACTGAATGCTCAAACGGCTGAACAGTTCGGAAAAATTTGGATGAGTTCGGGGGGTGGGAAAAAGTGACTGGAAGGCAGAAAAACGTGACTGGAAGTGGGAGGCAGCTGAGGAGCAGACTTCCTGGCACCATGGGTGGAGACCAGGGGTGGTTTCTGGGTCAAATGATACCGATATCGGGGGGAAAAAATCGAATTCAGTTTCCGTTTCGGTATCGTTAGCACTATTTTCAGCTGTTCGGTCATGTTCGGCCGAACCAAACTCCACCGAACCAAGCATCCGAACCCAAACTCAGGTTTCGGACCGAACGACCGAACATCCGAATATCGAAACTGCGTTCTGTTCGCCCATCCCTAATGGGAACCATTTCAGTATGGGACATTGGGAGCATGTACCCCTTAAATTGGGGGTTATGGGGGATATCAATGGTGTCATCCCCCACTCAATTTTTGACAACCCAAACAGAGGATGCCATTTCCCACCCCACACTCCTACAGACACAGGCTCCTCCTTGGACAGGAGGGAAGGGGCACGACTTTACTTATTCAGATAATAAGTAAAACCCTGCCCCTTCCCTCCTGTCCAAGGGAATAATATTCACAGAGCAGTCAGACCACAGGGCATTGAGGAGGAGGGAAGCTGGCATCCATGAGAGCCAGTGTGGTGTAATGGTTAAGTGCACAGTACTTGGACAGGTAGGGGGGAACCCTGGTTCTAATTTCACCATAGCCAGAAACTCTCTCGCTGTGTGACCTTGGGCCAGTTACAATAGTCTATCAGCCTAATCTACCTTACAGGTTGTTGTGAGGATTAAAAGTTGTGTTGAATTGTTGTACGTCAAGTGTTCCAAGTCCCATGTTGGGGTGGGTGCTATATAAATAAAGATGGGGGAGGGGGCATAGCTCAGGTCCCAGGTTCAATCCCCAACATCTCCAGTTCAGGATCCCTGGTAGCACGCCTGGGGGAGGCCTCTGCTGGGGGCTTGGAGGTGTCTTAGGTAGTGCGCCAGGATGGCCTCTGCCGGAGAGCCTGGAAGAGCCAGATTTGGACCCAAATTTGAAACCCCTGCTGTCGTGTCAGGCTGTGACAATACTGGGCTAAGATGGACCATTGGTCTGACTCAGTTAGGCAGTTTAGTTTAGTTTAGTTTATGAAAGGTCATTGCCAGGACTCACAACTGCTGTGCTCACTGGGGACATGGTAAGTCCGAGAGCACTTGTTCCCCTGCTGTTTCCCCAGCATTGCCAATAAATATTTGGCCAAAATTACACCCCTGCCACTAACCTATACAAGGCCGTATCCCCTCTCTCATATCCAGCAGTTCTGGCTCTTACCTCCTTTATGGACCATTGGGAATTGTGCTATGACTCTGAAAACCTCCATCATTGGGCAATTGGTAAATGTTCCCCACGTAAACGTTGTCCCAGATCTCAAAAGGAGGCAGTTGCCAATGTCACCTAGTTTCATACAGCGAGTGGGGGTGGGGGGGTGTCCCTCGCCCATTACTGAGCCTTGGGAATGTTCTCCCAGGGTAAAAAAAATGGATGCTAAGACCCAAAACAACAAAGAAAGAAATTAGAATAATATTTTCTCCAAGAGAATTCAATGGTCAACCGTCAAGAAAATTTAAGAGGCACCAAGTGAGAGTTCCCAAACCAGTGAAAAGGCCACATATGATCATAACGAACCTTCCCCAGGGACAGAGACATGGGAACTCGAGATTGTTAGAAAAATTTTCAGAGTTTTTCTGACCTCTAAGGACTTGTTTGAATTTCCTTCCCCACCATCCATATGTAAAACATTTTTCTTCTCTTAAAGAAGTTTGGAGATGAGAAGCAAATAAACCAGAGGAGGTCTGTTCCAGCAGATGTTCTGCAACCCTTGATTTTGTACAACATAAGACAAGGAGGAACTCCAGGAGTCTCCAAAACCTCTCCACCTTTCATTCTAAGCACTCTGGAGATTCAAAAGCATCTGTCCAAGCTCGCCTGGCCCCAAGTCTTTTGACATTCCAGTGGGCTTGTAAAACCTGGCTGTTCACCCAGGCCTTTGGGGAGGAGTGGGGGAGGGGGTTAGGTTTTTATCTCTTCCCTTACCTTTTTATATTTATTGGTTTATCCCTACCCTGTTTTGGTTTTAAAATTGCTGGATTTTTAAAACGTTTTTTTTTTTTTTAATGTTTTTTTTTTTATTGAATTGTACATCGCCCCAGGATTCCATTGGCATGGGGAGTGACTAATAAATGTATTTAATAATAATATAATAATAAAACCGGGTTCCCCCTACCTCCCACCCAAATGGGTTCAGAACCCAAACTTTGTTCGGCCAGTTCGGGCAGGGGGGCAGTTCAGATTTGGGTTGTTCGCGAACGGGCCAAACACCCTGAGTTTGGGCCGAACCCCTAACCCCTGAATTTGGTTTGCACATCCCTACTACCTGGGCATCCAGGCAGACCCGTGAGTCAAGGAGTATTCCTAGATGCCAAACCTGAGGGACCAACAGTAGGCAGACCCCATCAACGACAGGGGCCGTGACTCCCTCTGCTCTCCGTCTTGTCGGGATTCTACGTCAGACAGCTTACCTGCAACTAGTCCATCACAGCTACAAAACACTGGTTGAAAACCAAGACTGCCAGGTCTGGATCAGTTGGGGAAAAAATGATAAAATTGTGTGTCATCCGCATATTAATGACAACACACACCCAATCCTCTAACGACCTCGCCCAGTAGCTGCATGTATTTATTTATTTATTTATTTCCATGAATTTCTACCCCGCCCCTCCTGCCATGCAGCTTGGGGCGGCTTCCAAAATATTAAAACAATAAAATCAATTAAAATCATCATACATATTATAAAACATTAAAACAGGACTAAGATCAGCATAAAAACCCAAGTAGGTGGGGGAACTAAAACACCCCCCTACCCCTCCCTCCCAAAGGCCTGGGCGAACAGCCAGGTCTTACAGTTTCACCGAAATGTTAACAGGCATGGGGCCAGGCGAGCTTCCTCTGGAAGGGAGTTCCAAAGCCGCGGCCCCACTACCGAGAAGGCCCTCTCCATCATGGCCCTCCGCTTAACACGGGGCACCTCCAGGAAGGCACCCCCAGCAGACCGCAGGAGCCGCTCTGGGGCGCGGAGGGCGAGGTGGTCCCTAAGGTATGAGGGGCCAAGACTGTGTAGGGCTTTATAGATCATCACCTTGATGATCACACATTGAACAGGAGAGGGAACAAGTTGGAACCTTGCGGGACACCACATGTGAGGTCCCAGAGATATGATGAACAATCTCCCAGAACCACCCACTGTGTCCTTCCAGCAAGGAATGAGCAATACCATTCAAAACCAGTCCCGTCCACCACGGCTCAGTCCCGCAAGCGGGCCACCAACATCTCATGATCAATGGGATCAAATGCAGCGGAAAGATCTAATAGGATCAACAGGGTCGTTTATTAAAACCCTTGACAACAAAGGCTTTTTTGTAAACTAAAAAGGAAACACAGTAGGGGTGCTTTCCGCACACCGCTATCTTGAATAGACCACTTAATTTGCAAAAATATTTACAGTGCCACAAATGTTAAAAGGAATGAGGGGGGGGATGTTAAAAAGCTCCCAGAGGGCTTCAAGCCTACCAGTTCCATTGGAAATCTTCCTCCCTGGGGATGTGTTTGCCCTAAAGAAGCAGCTTGAATTCCTTGTGTTCAGGCCATTTTGGTGCCTAGTCACAGAAGCAAACTAACACCACCCTTGCCCCCCACCCTGGTACCATCAGCTGAGCTTGCTGAGTTCTGGAGACTTAAACACCCTCCCCCCCATTTGCAAGTAAAACTATCCCTCTAGGATGGATCCGTGCCATAAGTCTCTTTCATCTCCATTAGCGCCCTCTGTCCTTTCCTCCTCAACGAGCACGGTAGCGCCCTCCAGAGAATACTTTCCGATAATCAGGAGTCTGACCAGTACTTGGGTAGCAGCCAGTCAGGAGTCGGACACGGTATTTATCCGTGTGGCTATTCCCTGTGGGTAGCAAACATTTTAGCTCTACTATTGTCCAGCTTTACGATACTACACCTGACCTACAGCAGAAGTGCCAAGCCCAGCCTTCTGGCTCTCAGTTCTTCTGTGACGCCGAGAGCAGACAGTCTCCCCAGGAGCCAGTTGGGACTGCCTGAAAAATCACTGCAAATGCAATTGACAGGCAGTCATAACAGAGACCGGCGTGATCCCGTTGTAAACACTAGTGACTGTCATTAGTGCTTGCGAATAAAGTCTTTTAGTTTAATGAAATTTGGCATCAATAAGGCAGAGGAGCCTTCTTCAAAGTGGAAATAAAACAATAGTGTTTTAAGCTGTCATTTCAAATCCACACAGCCGCACCTGCCAGGAGGTCGATTGACTAACGGCCTCGAGAAGCGTTCCCAAGCTAGGAGCTTTGAAAGGACTGAAAGCCTTTGGGTCCCACACAAATCACAGCACTGTTTTCCAGAAGCTTGACAAATAACGAGCAACTTGGGTTCTTTTCTGAACCAGGCAAGCCAGGTTTGTTGGTCAGTCGCAGCTAGTGATGAAATTTCATTTTCAGCTGGATTCCATTTCCGACGGAACCCGGTCGTTCAATCCATTCCGGTGGAACATGGAATGAATGAGTGTTCCAATTCTGCTTCACTGGAGTCCACTGAAAAAATTTCATTCATTTTGTGCAGGTGTAAAATGGCCATGGTCATATGCAAGACGATGGTGCAATATGACTGCTCCCATTTTGCTCATGCGCGTTGCAAGTGTCACCATTTTGCAGTATTGGAAATCATTTTATCTGAATTCTGATTAGGACTGAAATAAAAAATCTCAGTGAATGCTGCTTCTGTCAGAAGCAGGGCATTCACCGAGATTCGTGCAATGCCAGAACTCACCGGCCTTCCCGTGGTTTTCACCATTTTCTGTTATTTTGGGCAAGTTGAATGGGCTGCTATGGGCTGGTCCCAAACTCCATGTGTGCCCCACATGCATCCCTGGTGGCTGTGGAGACCAAAACATCTGGTTACACGCTCAGGAAGTGCTAGAAATTGCCATACAAGTGCTGTAAAACTGCCGTAAATCTTGTCATAAAATTCCCAGAAAGTGACGAAAAAGTCTCTGAAAGTGACAAAGGGTGATTTCAGATGTTACGAAAACGCCTTTCACCACAGCGGATCATAGTGGATCCCTTGTGGTGGTGGCGTTCCCATGAATGTCTGTTTGCCCCCCCCCCCCAGACGTTCACCACTGTGAATCTCTGGCGGGGTCAGACCTAACCACGGTTCTGGACCTCAAGGTGGCCAGAGGTCGAGAACCGTGGTTAGCTTGGCCAGGATCTGGAAAGGGGCAAAAGTAACGTCAGTTACCTTGCCCCAATCCGGAATCGTGCCCCAAACCACAGTACGGGATCAGGCGCGGTGGCCTCATTGGCCGCTATGCCCGCCCGTCTCCCCATGGGCGGGCGGCCAAGGGAGCGCAGAGGGGGCGGGGCTGTGCGGCCGCACATTGCGCCACGCAGTCCTGACCCCTCCCCGATTCCCTGCAGTGATGGAGCCGGCACGTCTGAAAGATGGCCGACTTCATCACAGACCGGGATCTGAGAGCAATCCTGGTCCGGGGTTCAGTGTGGTGGGCCTTTGGGAGGCCCATTACGTCTGAAACCAGATCACCCCAAAAGTCCCTGAAAGTGACAAAAAGTTCTGGAAATTGACAAAAATGATGAAAAAATGGCAGAAGCACAGAAACACTGGAAACTGATGAAGCAGTTGGACACTTACAAAGAATCCTGAAAGTTCACCGTTTTTCTTCAAAATGGGAATACTTGCTCTCATCCCAGCCCTAATTCGGATTGGATTCAATCAACCCCTAGCGACAGGCCTGTTTACCTAGAAGTGTTGGACATCTGCTCCATCCTGGATCTGCAGTTCTTTGATAGTGGCCCTTTTTACATGGCCTGCTCCCACTCATAAACATGCAGAAATCTGCTTGATCACGAGTGGGCACGATTCATGTGAAGGAAGCGGTAGGTGCATGCGCAGTGAGTGGTGATGCATGCACGCTCCTGCCTAACACGCATCCCCACTCATCCCTACGTCTGGAGAAACTGGGGGAAACAGAGGTTACTCCATGGGTGAGGGTGAGTGGGGATGCGTGTGCGGCTGTGTGCACACCCCACCCACCCTCTGTGCACGCACCGGCACGCCCACACACCCAGCACCTGGTGGCGCTGTGTAAAAAACGGCCAGTGTCTTGAATGTAGTTGAAATCAATACCCTCAAAATGCATATAATTATTGAAATTCTGGTGCCTGAATCGACGTGAAGATATCGGGAACTGATTGGTACCTGATTGTGACCCAATTGTCCCGGAATGGCCTGGAATAATTTAGACTATCCCAGAATGTCAACTTCTGGTTCAGGAATGTCAACTTCCTATCCCGATTTTAGTTTTTTCCAGTTTTCCATCCAATTCCCACCCCACCCCTGTTTTTTTGTCCTGATTTACTGATTAATAACTGGAAAGCCAACAAATCTACACTGGAAATTACCATTTCTTCCAGCACTTTCCAGCGATCGGGTAGCCCACTGAATACCCAAGACAATATTTAAAAATGCAAGTATTGGGCTCAGTCCATGTCCCACAGATCCCCATCCGCAAGCCAGACGTGCATTCGTGCACATGGTTCCCACGCAGCATAGTGGGCTGGCAATGGAGATGTGCACACGCGGCCACGCACAGGAACCACGGACCATAGGATCAGACCCACCATCCGAGGGTAGCGAATGTGCTACCCATAACAGCTCTCATCCTGAGGTGGAAGTGTCTCCATTGCAGAATCCCAAGAAGAAAGACTAGAGCAATCCCAGCTTTTTGGATCAGTCCTCCTAGGGCTGAAATGAATACCTAATTTCATATTTCAAATACTATTTGCATTTTCAGATAGCTATCTGGAGGTCTGAAAAAAATATTCGCATTGTAACAGATAGCCTCATCCCCAGGCTTGAGATGATTTCATTTTGGATGGTTCGTTTGTTTCAAAAACGTGGGACCTTCTTCAGTCATTCCTCGACTTCACTTGGGTTTCTTACAAGCATGATGCCGACACCACCCTCATCCCACCCAGGGGTTGGGAGGTCTTCCCCTGGCCGGGTGTGCAAACATCCCTGCAACTTGACCCGGCCAGAGGAAGAGGGTGGGGAGCAATGTGTGGCCACTTGGCCATTCTCCGGATGCTCCAGGCAACACCCACCCACCCCACTCCCACCATGACGGGCAGCCCTGGCTGCCTTTTACAGGCCATAGCAACCCCCCACACTGGGATGAGAAGAAAGAAAGAAAGAAAGAAAGAAAGAAAGAAAGAAAGAAAGAAAGAAAGAAAGAAAGTGCAGAGAACAGCCAAGGAAAAAGCCTCCAGCCTTTTGGCTGTGCTCCTAAGCTCAGAGAAAAAAGACAGCTCCATTCACACGGGGGGTAGGGGGAGAGGGGGCAGGAAGAAAGACTATGCAAGAATCCATCCCTCTCTTCCTTGGAGACTGTTCTGAATCCTGTCAAGAAGTGTTAGTCCACATTTACCTTCCCTCCATCACCTGCCTATGTCTAGTAAAAAGGAGGCTCCACAACAGTACGGAAAGCACTTTGATCCTAGCTGGCACCAAAGGGAACTGGCTGAAGGCTCTTCCCCATCTTGAAAACGGCTTCCTTTTGAACGACTCTGCTCAATTCCTTAGAGACTGTGCCCAGGCGAGCCACTGAGCAAAACCAAGAGCCGAGTTGAGCACCTGCTAAATGCCGCCATTCACCAGTCTGCAAGCACGTTAAGTCGAGAGTCTGGTGCATACGCAACATTTTTGAGATTATTTCTAGGGCTGAAATGAGAACGAAATTAATTCTCATGAGAATCTCGCAGCCCTGGTGAGATCTCACGAGGTTCTTGTGAGAAACTCGAGAAGCTCTAAATATCTGCGCATGCGCAAACCTCAAGAAGATCTTCACATGCGCAAAATGACTACGCATGCACAGAACTGCCCCGGTGGCTATTTTTGTGCATGAGCGGACCATTCTTATTTTATTTATTTTGTTGCTATTTTGAGGTTCTCGGGTTTCTTGTGAGAATCTCGAGTTTTTCGCAAGAGTCTCTAGAATCTCAAGATGAGAAAATCTTGTCAAGAAGCCTATTCTCAATGAAATTCTTGAGAAGGGCAAAATCTCATCACAGCCCTAATTATTTCCCCCTCTGCTTGGTGAATAAGTTAAAATTTGCAATTGCTTGCCACTCTGCTTGTTGACAAATGTGAAACATTGGGTGAAAACAGACATGACGCTAACCACCCTTGGTGGTCATTTATGCATGTTTCAGGGCTGCATAGGGCACCAATACAGCCCTACANCAGGGCTGCATAGGGCACCAATACAGCCCTACAACATGCATAAATAACCACCAAGGGTGGTTAAAGGGTGGTTAGCGTCATGTCTGTTTTCACCCATTGACCACATGCACTTCATTTTTTCTACCCCATTTATAAATTGACATTTTTACAGTTCTTGGAAAATTTCATTGAAGTTTGACAGGTTTGGACCAGCTAGAATAATCCTTTTGAGGCTTCCAAGTTCAGAAGAGAAACCCACGATGCGCCACTCCCAAACGTAACCAATGCGAGGCAACAGACAAGCAATGTGAGGAATTAAGAAGCACCAGACCGGTGTCAAAGTAGAGCTGAAACAGGTATCTCAGTGCATTTTCAGATACCATTTCAGGTATCAGAATTGACCCCCAAATACCGTTCAAATACCTTGAAAACTACATTCCAGTTTTCGGCTTTTCACACACCCAAACTGAAAAGATACCTGAAAACCTCTTTTGAAATCCAGGTCTGGAAGTCAAAAATTCAGGACCTGAAGACCAAAAAATCGGGACGAAAATGATAAGTCGGTATTTCAGGTACCAAATCAGACTCCGTTTCTGGTACCAAAAAGGACACAAAACTTTTGCATCAAATTGGGTATTCAATGGGTATACTCGCTTTTGCAGGTACCTGTTTCAGCTCTAGGTCAAAACAATGATCCAACTAGCCCAACAACATGCCTCCAACAGTGGACAAATTTGGCTGTTGGCTCAACAGATCATATTGGAGTGACTAGACTATTTACTCCCAGCCCCTACAGTCACAGGCCTTGTCCCCAGGTCAAGTTTGACTAATTGCCTTTTATGGACCTAACCCTCAAGAACGTATGCAGGATGCATTCTGGGATACCTCCCATGAACCAAGAAATGAAGCAAGGATGTTTACAAGTGGCTTCATCATCAGTTTGCTTTAGTGGATGCTTCATAACAACATAAGTACAGTCATACTGGGACAGGCCAATGGTCCATTTAGCCCAGTATCCTGTCTCCACCATTGGCCAACACTAGATTTTTTAGAGGAAGTGTACAGGAATGAGTCATACATGGTACAATCCAATAGTCATTTTTCACTCCTCACTTCCAGTGAACAGAGAATAGATTCCCTAACCAGCTTGGCTTTTAGCCATCGATGGATCTACCCTCCAGGAACTTATCTAATTCTTTTTTTGAATCTAGTTATCAGGGGTGTGCAATTCATTTTTGCTTCTTGTGTCATTAAAACGAATGGAACCCTATTCATTTTAGTGACTAAAGATACAAAAATGGACGAATAAGCAAATGATTTTCATTTGCTTTCATCCATTTTTGTTTAAAAATTAAAAAAATTAAAAATAAAATTTTAAAAAAACACAACACTGCACATATGCAAAATGTCCACTGGGACTCTTCTGCTCATGTGTGGACTGGTTGCCCTTTTCCAAAATGGTGCTGATGCTGCCGGTGCCATTTTGGAAAAGGGTGTGCATGCACAAAATGAACGCGGTGACCATTTTGCACATATGCTGTTATTTATTTATTTTTTATGTAATTTTTTAAAAAATTAAAAATTAATCGCTGCACATGCGCAAAATGACCACCGACTCATTCTGTGCTTGTGTACCGCCAGCACCATTTTGGGAAAGGGCTGCGCATGCTCATAACAGCCCACCAGTCATTTGGCGCATGCACTGTGATTTTTTTTTTTAAATATTTCTTTAAAAATTTATTTTTAATTTTAAAAACAGGGAGGGGAGAGAAAATGGTAGGGCCATTTATGAATACCCTTGAAAACAAAGGGGTTTTTGTAAACAAAAATTAAAATGGCAGAGATGTCTTCTGCACACTCCTACTAGTTCTGCTATTGGCCTTAAAAAACATCCTAGGGCAATGAGTTCCACTGGCTAATTGTGCTTTCTATGAAAAATGACTTCCTTTCTATATGGTTCTGTTGCATGTGTTGCTTTGCATTTCACCTTTAACCGACTTCATAAAGCCTCCTGCTTCCTGCCCGGTTATCATTGGCATTGTGCTCCTTTCTCTCTGGCGTAACTAATCCCACTAAACAACCACTCTGTGCCTTTCAAGCTATTCTTCCCCAGTCAGATTCATTCTCTGCCGATTTTGCTTCCTTTGTGTGCCAATAAATATGCAAATCTGCCAGTTTTTAAAAATACCTGCTCTCGTGGAATGTATGAAGCTCTCCGTCCGCAAGTACTTGACCCGTATGTAACAGGCGGTGATTTGGAGTGGCTGGGCTTTATCACATTTGCATTCTAAGCCCTGAAAACCCTGCAGCACTCGCCAGAACCTAAAGTAACCTCCAGCAACACAGCTCCTCTCTTGGATGCTTTGCCCACAGGTAATGTAATTCATCCATCTTCCAGCAAATTCAAGTGCTGGCAAGGATCAGAGTGGCTATGATCCCTTGTGCCCCCAACCTGTCCCATTTATATAATCCTTTCCCTCCTCCCCAGGGTGGGTTGGACTCTGTTTTGTTCCCCCTCTGCAGAGTGGATGACAATAGATGCAGTTAGGGATGAAAGGAAATTCCGGCTCGGTTTGCTTTTTCTCGAGATCCAGACATTCTGATCATTCTGGTGAAACGCGGTCCAGAATCCCGAGCCAGTCCACAATTTGCCAGAATGATTGGATTGATTTTATCCTGTTCTGTGCGTGTGAAAAAGGGTAGCACCCATATTGCGTGTCTGGAAAATGGCGGTGTGGTACAGAGTGACGCCATTTGGCACATGCACACTATGGGTGATGCCACTTTCTGCAGGGCAAAAAATGGCAGCATGCTGAAATCGGAACACTCTCATCGATATTCCAAAAATGGGGAAAATTTTCGCAGAACCAGAATACCGGTTTCAAACCAGCCCGAGATGCGGTATCCAGAGCTGCCAAAGAAAACCTTTTACAAGAATAAAATTAAGGTTTCCTGATGGGAACATTAATGGAATCACAGTACTGATGGGGGAAGTATCCATCAAGAGAGCTGGGACCCAACCTAGACTCTCCTCTACAGAAGAAAGGCAGTAGGGATGTGCGAACGCGGTTCGGATGTTTGGAGTTCGGACCGAACTCGAAAACGGCCGAACAGTTCAGTCATGTTCGGGTGAGTTCAGATGAGTTTGGGGGTGGGGAAAACGTGACTTCGGGTGGGAAAAACGTGACTGGAAGGGGGAGGCAGCTGAGGAGCAGACTTCCTGGCACCAGGGGTGGAGACTAGGGGCTGGTTGTTTCAGGGCCAAATGATACCGATACCGGGGAAAAAATTGTTGAATTCGGTATCAATAGCGCTATTTTCGAATATTCGGCCAAGTTTGGCTGAACTGAACTCCACTGAACCGAACAACCGAACCCAAACTCAGGTTTCAAACTGAACGACCGAACATCCAAACTGCATTCTGTTTTCACATCCCTAAAAGGCAGCTAACATCTTGCAAATGGAAATGCAGATACGAAAAGGAAAAACAACCCAGATGGACTGACTAGACTGAGGGACAGCAATCGGTGATGCACCAGAAGAGAATGAGTTGGGGGAGAGCAGGTCTACCCAAGTAACACATCGCTTAGCATTGTGCAGCCCACCTGCAGCAGCAGATGGCAAACTGGGAACGCTTCCAGATGTCCTTCCTTCCTTCCTTTAGTAAAATCCACTGGTTCAGCCATGAAAGACTTATAGGCAAAAATATCAGCCAGTTTCTGTGCTTCCCAAATACTGCTCCATGGAGCGATGCCGGATTCTAGTATCGTGTCTTGAGGAGAACTGAAACAAGACTAGAAAAATCAGGTACCCAATGAATTTCTGGTACCCAAATCAACTCTACAACATCAGGTACCAATCAGTACCAGACTGCGACCCGATTCAGGTGCCCAATGTCCCAGAATGTTGATTTCCGGCACTGATTTTTCCACTTAATCGGTTCCTAATTTTCAACTTCCGACATCTATTTATCTATTTCTCTTTTTTTACTGGAAGTCCTGATTTTTTACTTTTGGTACTATTTTTTATTTCTACCCCAATTTTTTTGTTTTCCATCCTTCAATTGGTAATTGAAAAACTGAAAAAGGAAATTACCAATTTTTTTGTGTATCGAGGTACATGATTGGTACCCAAGTAACTGACACGGTACTCCGAAATTTATTTATTTGTGTATTTAAATTTATATGCCACCCTTCCCTGAGATTCAGGACAGTTTACAATCTATAAAAGCAATTAAAACAGATTTTTAAAAACCTAACCATGATTGGTTAACCCATGTCACCTGATGAACACAGCCTTATTCAATTGGATAACAAAGTACAGCAAATGTTCTGGTCTTACATTTTAAGTAAGGAAGTGGTAAATCACTCAAATTATCAAAAATACCAAATACTCAGAACACAAAATACTTGAATTCACAAATTTGGTGAACATTGCAAAGCATCATCAATATGAACTTGGGCATTCATTGTGGTACAGAAAAAATGAAAATGATTTTTTTTCTATTGTATTTACTCTGTGTATTAACATACGTGATGGCGGAGGACGGAGGGCTGCCATCATGGACTGACTCCCACGCTGTGTCAAGAAGCCCACTTCCCTCCCATAACGGGCAGCCATAGTGGCCAATGATGTCCACTGTGACCATCCATCATGAGGGCCACTCTGGGCCAGGAACAGTGGGATACCACACGATAGCCTGCTGTAGCCCAGTCAAGTAGGCCGTTCACTGGGCGTGGTTGTGGCCAGCCTGGGCCGTGATTCTGGATGTCCCAGAGTCAGAGTCTGGTCTAGCTGTCACCATGCCCAGGAAGACTTCTGGTCACATATCTGGATAGCCTCAATCAAACATGATAGTGGCCCGTGGGTCAAAGCATGTCCAAGCAGGCCACAGCTGGCTGCTGTCATGTTTTTCATCCCACTAGGTTCCTTCTCCTTCTCCTCTCCTCCTATGGAAGGGAGGTTTGGGAAAGGAAGACCTTGTTCAATCTCTGAGCTCCTATCTGCCACTCACTAACAAATCAGGATTCCAGGAGCAAGGTCGGTCTTCATATCATAGCTACTGAAATATGGAGAAGAGGCGTTTATCTAATTAGTCTTGTCTTAGTTCTTATGAACTATGAACAGTTCATAATTTTTTAGAAACGTTTCCCCGGTCCTATGAGTGGAAAGGGATGAGAAGACAGTGGTCTGTTCACACTGGTCTGAATCTCATTGCTCATATCTTCCTTCCAGGGCCTTTTTAGACAAGCGGAATTTTAAACCCGCGGCTCTTGGACACCTTTGTAGAGGGGCTTTAGACGATCCTCCATGAACCAGAAGTTGCCTGGGCGATTAGAAACAGCGGGCCGAGCGACTCCCAGGTGGTTTGAGACGCAGCGCAGTAATTCCTCTATAATTGAGATCTGTACTACATCGCATCTCAAAACACCCGGGAGTTTCCCACTGCCGCTGTTTCTAATAGCACCCAGGCGACTTCCAGTTCATGGAGGAATGTCTAAATGCCCTCCCCCACCTCCCACTTGTCTAAAAAGACACACACACACCCAGAGGAAGCTCGCCTGGCTCCCGCCTGTTGGCCTTTCGTCGGGCCTGTAAGACCTGGTTTTTCACCCGGGCCTTTGGGTGAGAGGGGGAATGAAGGGAGATTTTTGCCACTGGTTTTACCGCTTTTTGCTGTTGTTTTATTGTTTTAGTAACCCCTTTATGTATTTTTAATGTATTGTTTTTAAATGTTTTGTGAGCCACCCCGAGCTGCTGTAAGGTTGGAGGGAGTGGCATAGAAATTATTTAATTAATTAATTATTTAACTAACTAATTAAATAAATAAATAAATAAATAAATAAATCTCATTCACAGGAGTATCAATCCTGTGGGTGGAGATGGGTGTTGGCCGGTGGGTGGGGAGCATTTCCCTGAGTGCAGATGGGTGGGGGCGTCTGTGTAAACACCACTTTCAGTGGGTGTTGGTGAGTGTTTGCTCCCGGCCAACTCCCCTCTCCACCCACACCCACCCACAGAGCAACCAGCAGTGACCTCCGTTGCTCCGTGTGTGAGTGGTGATGGGTAGGGATGGGTTTGGTTCGGTCGATCGAACATACCAAGTTTGGTCAAATTTCGAACTTCTGAACCAAGTTCGGCCATTCAAAACCAGGTTTTTTGGTGTGTGTTGCCACTAGGGATGGGCGAACAGAATGGAGTTCGGAAATTCGGTTCGGTTTGGTTTGAAATTCGAGTTCAGCTCGGAAGTTCAGTTCGGTCAACCGAACAGACCGAGTTCTGTCCAAACTCCGAACTTCCGAACCGCGTTCGCCCATCCCTAGTGATGGGTGTTGGCCGGGAGCAAACACTCACTAACACCCACCGAAAGTGGCGTTTACACAGATGCCCCCACCCATCTCTACCCAGGGAAATGCTCCCCACCCACCGGCCAACACCCATCTCCACCCAGAGGAACTGGGTGGAGGCATCATGTGTGCACAGGGCCCATGGTGATTGGCTGCAGTGGTGCCCTGCAACATGTATAATAAAATGTAACACCCATTTTATGGGTGTTAGAGCGTCTGTGTAAAAAGGGCCCAAATGTCCACTTCAGTTTCCAGTTGGAAACGGTAAAGAATAGCTTCTCTTGTGAAATCTCAGCATTTGGGACCACCAGGAGTGAAAATAACCAATCTTAAACCAAGCAGCTTTGTTGTTAAAAATAAGCCTTCGTGTCTTGAAAACAGATACAAGGGCTGTGGAGGGTGGAAAAAAGTCCCCAAGTGGGTGAGATTGAATCACAGGGTAATGATACTCCCCACATTTTCTCTTCCCATTTCACAGGGGGCCGTTTGACACAAAGCAGATACGCAGAGATACGGAGCAAGGGCCATTGCTGAAATGTTTCAATTGGAAGAAAAATGTACTTATCAACCTGGCTGTTCTTCAGAAACAGGCAGAGGAAATTGACAACGTTGATTCATTTAGCTCTAGTGCATTCAGGTCAAAATAAATCTTGTCAAAAATACATCACCTGCGTTCAATAAGTTTTTTTAAAAAATAAAAAAAAATAGGGAACATGGACTTAAGAGAGGATAAATCACGGTAATATGGGGCCTTGTGGGAAGCAAATCTATCATTTTCTTTGAAGGGATAAATATGTTATTCATTTTCTACGTCCCTTCAATATTTAATAGCTGACTTAGCGGAGCATGGAGCTTGGTCTCGAAAAGACCTTGTTGCAAAGCTGTTCCAGAGCAAGGAGGGCAAATAGAGTTTAGAACTTACAGCCATCAAAATTTGTTCCACCAGCCATCAAAACTGTTGACAAATCATGGACAAACATGGGGAAAGAATGGGGGCAAAGTAGGTTGCGGCAAATGGCAGGGGTTGAGTTGCTGTTACAGAACAAAATTGATGACATCTTTTACCTAGATGGCCATAAAAATTAAGATGACCCTTAGCTTCCCGGATGAAATCACATCTGAAAGGCTGTCTCTGGATTCAGTACTGATCCATGCATCTAGAATTTGGCATCTCTAAGCCAGTATTTCCAAAACTTTTTTCTGGGTGACCCCATTTTGACACTTTAATACAGGGGCAGCTGGTGGGTTTTGAGGTTGGAGGGGCAGGAAGGCCAGCGAGCCTAGGGGCGGAGCCAGGGTGATGGTAGGCAGAGCCAGGGCAACAGTAGGCGGAGCCAGGGCAATGGTAGGCGGCATAACCCAGCAGCAAGGAGTTCTCAGGGTTAACATTGGATGGACATGACATTACTTAATCCAGCAATCCTGAGATTTAACTGTTAGTCTGGTGATTCATGGGCCTTAAAATTCCCCCCCAACACACACACACACACACGTGCGCAGCAGGGGGCTAGAATACGGCTTCAGAAAGAAGGGACTTGCTGCATGTGACTTGGAGGGACCCCAATCCCTGCTTCAGAAGTCTCTTCTGAAGCAGTATTCTTGCCCTCTGCTCGTGTGTGTGTGTGGGGGGGGGGGATTTTAAGGCCCATGAATCACCAGACTAACAGTTAAATCTCAGGATTTCAAAACCTCAGTTTTATCACAAGCATCACATTTCCAGCATTTTAGCACCTAAAATGACCAGACTAACATTACATCTCAGGATTTAAAAACCTCAATTGAATAATGGAGCATTAAATACTAATCCCCCCCTCACCCTCTGCTGCGTGTGCAATATTTAACATAACACTCCACATCATCAAGTGAACAAAAACCACATTCCAACCCCCCACCATCTCCTCGTGTGCCCCCCTCCCCCACCATGTCCCCATGTGTCCTCCGCTCCCCCCTCCCCCGTGTGCCCCATCACATCCCCATATGCCCCCACCCCCGGGCCCCACATTTTACTCACCACTGGCTCCTCTCCTCCGACCTCTGTCCAGGCAGCGCCGGGATCCTCCTGCTAGGCTGCTCCTGATGGCGCGCTGCAGCTTAGGCTCCCCTCCCCCTCCAAGAGTCGAGTCAAAGTTTGACTCAACAGGGAGGGAGGGAAGAGGGGGAGGCTAGCCTAACGCGCAGCCAGAGGGAACAGGAAAGTTAATACCCGGGTGCCTCTGTGTGGCGCCTGGGTATGAACTTTAGCCCTGCCCGGCCCCTGCAATGAAATAGTGCCCCCTGCGGCACTATTTCATTGCAGGATCCCTTTATGCAGAATGGACGGCGCTTCTAGCCGCCCATTCTGCATAAAGGGTAGAACTTACCTCTTTTGACCCTGAAGGCTTCCTTAGGTCACATGTCCTAAGGAAGCCTTGGGGGGGTGAGTCTCACCGCACGCCATGAGAATGTTCAGAGCCATTTCAAAGAACCTTGTTTTAGAGGTAGCAACAAGGTTCTTCTTTGAGTGGCTCCTCCCATTCTCCGGTTGTGTGCGCAGCAATTTTAAAAAAAAAAAAAAAAACAGAAGCAGCGGCAGCGCTGCAGCACCGGGGCCTGGGGGGGAGTCCTGGGGACTAGGGCCAGGAGGGGCATTGCCCCTGACACTCTAGGGGGTGCACCGCCCCTGCTTTAATATAATTCTTTAACCCTGGACAGCAACAAAGATATGCAAGATATAGTGATATCCATTTGGAATCATGACTCCATCTGCAGATGGTGTGGCCCATATGGGGCATGACCCACCATTTGGGAACATCTCAAGCGTAATCAATGATCATGCTAAAAAAAAAAAATTACCATCCAACACCAATTGTCCTCAGAGTCTGGGTAGCCACCCAACATGGCTTCTGGGACACGGGAGCAGACGAGACATGTCGTCTGATAGCCAGGCAAGAGTCAGGGAATCAGTCGTAATGGAATCTGGAGGGAGAGGACAGGAGAGGAGATATATTTCATTGTTCAGGATGGGAGTATGCTGTAATCAAGAAAGTTATATATGAGTCTCTGACGAATCAGGGTCCTGATCACTGGCGACCAATCAGAAGCCGTAGTGCAGTAAAGCCTGGTGGAGTTTTCAAGAGTCCGTCCAATTGTGGTTTTGCTGCTACACTCCAGCAACCTGGTGGCAACGTGGCTCCCAGAGGACCAGTGTTTGAGACCTACATCCCCCTTAGATCTTCACAGCCACAAAGGTGATATATATCGATTATGTAAACATCTTCCCTTGCTAGAGACCAGCTCAGTGTTTGTGATTCCCTTGCATTGTGTGTTATCTTGCCTGCTCAGAGAACACTCAAAATCATTGCATATAAGTGGCTGGAGAGGTGCCCAAGTGTTTGACGGATAATTAAATGCCACTTGAACTCCATGGTGTAATCTTGATACTTGACCTACCAAGGTAGGAACTAAGGCCCAGAGAAGTCTAGATCTTGTTCACAGTCCACTTTATCAATATGTATCTGCCGGGTCATCACATGTCCACATCACCCTATCCATGGGACAAAGATACAACTACCAGATCCCTTGCATCATATCTCACAGAGTGCAATAACCAGTAGGGATGTGCAAACGCGGTTCAGAAGTTCGGACCGAATTCAAATAGTTCGGTCGACCGAACCTTCGAACTGAACTCGAATTTGACAAAACTGTTCGGTCAAATTTGAACCAGTTCGGAAGGCCAAAAAAACCGGTTTTGAATGTACAAACTCTGTTCGGAAGTTCGGAATTCGACAGAACTAGAATAGTTCGGTCGACCAAACCGAACTTTTGAACCAAACTCAATTTTCGAACCGAACCGAAGTACCGAACCGAATTTCAGAACTCGGTTCTGTTCACACATCCCTAATAACCAGCTTCACAAGGAAAGGAGAATTCCCACCATGATTATATCAGCCAAGTGCTTCTCCTTCTCAGACTTGAGACTCTGGAGGCCATTAGTGCTTCTTGCAATGGGTGTTTTTACACCCACATTTCTCCTGCATGTTTGCTGTTACATTCTGAACTTTCTGTGTGTCTAATTCACTCACCCAGATCTTAAACATCCGGCTCTTTGAACTTCTGCGTGAAACTTCTCCCAGAACTATTGTGTATAAAAGGTTTCCTGGTAAACTGCTTTGCTCCAGGTAGCTGTGGTCACTTGGTTTCCATGGCAGTCTGTCACGTCTACAGCTGTGGCTACTTTAGGCTGCCTAAAGGCAGTGTATGTGTGTGAAGAATGTATCCAGGAACTGCCTCAGAACAGAGAGAGTGTGAGTGTGAGTGTGAGTGTGTAATGCATCCAGAACTTACTTGTGGACTTGTAAACCCAGAAGATTGAAAAATCTGGAACATTAAGGTGTGTATAAAATCCCCAATATTCTCATCAAGACCGGCTTTAGAATGTGTGGGACCCATGGCAAATATAAAATGTGGGTCCCCTCACAACCATCCTCCATGGAGCTGTAGAGGTGGGGCCTCTACAGAGGTAGAGCTCCTCCATGGAGCTGTAGAGGTGGGGCCCTGCTGGGAGGAAGTGGGGGATACTCGCTCTGCCCTGGTAAATGTGTGGGCCACTGTGTAGCACCCAAAAGTAGAGAAAATTGCTGTTGACCTAAATTGTACTGTGGTAAGGGCAGCCCTAGTTGTCTGATGATCAAAAGTCTCACAGAAGAGGGGCCTGATTTTTTTTCCACCATCATTTTTGGTGAGTTTCACAGCCGAGGTGCAGCGGGAAAAAGAAAAAGTCACCAAAAAATTACCCAAATACTTTTTACTACGCCCACCAACGCTACAGTGTTGAAGGAATAAAATCTTTGGCACAAGGACAATTTAAAATCAACAGCACAAAGGTTGCTGATTTTGATTCCTGACAAGCTGAACTGTTTCTTCTGACAGGCAAAGCAGTTCCTGATTGATGCGCTTTTCCCGATTCTGGGACAGGATGTTGCACGTCACCAAGGTATCATTCTTCATTCCATGTCTATCATCTCGCAAGACAAATTTGTAAGGAAAGAATGATCTCTCACTCTTCATGCTGATAACAAGCAGTGATAGAGACTTCTCCAAGCAGTTACAGGCTGGTTTTGTCATTCAGGAGAATTCACAAAATCCACAGAAAGTCCTGATTCCTGTGACATCCTTGACTTGCAGACAAAATCATAGTCATGTTGAGATGTGGGGTACAATCACATCCCAAGCTTCCACCCAGGACCTACAGGGAGACAGAAAATTAGGCAGCTGTTGAGGAGGGAAGGAGATAGGACAAGAGTGAATGGACTTAAATTTCAGCAAGGTAGATAGATATCAATTAAATATTAGGTAGGGATGGGCGAATGGAATGGAGTTCAGAAATTCGGTTCGGTATGGTTTGAAATTCGAGTTCGGAAATTCGGTTCGGTTCGGTTTGAAATTCAAGTTCGGTTCGGAAGTTCGGTTCGGTCGACTGAACAGACCGAGTTTGGTCCGAACTCCCAACTTCCGAACCGTGTTCACCCATCCCTAATATTAGGAGAAAGATCTTGACTGTAAGAGCAGTTGGGTTATGGAATGGATTTCCTTGGGAGGGTGTTTTCAAAAATTAGCTGGATGTGCATCTGTCAGCCATGCTGTCCTATAAAGAATCCTGACTTGGAGCAGGGTGTCACGGGAGGATTGGGCAGAGTATTGAAGGGGTAGGAAAAAGGGGGGAGTCCACACTCTTTCGACACACAGGTAGGAAACAGATAAGGGCAACCAGAGGCAACTACACTTAACACTAATACCTAGTTCGGTAAGACTAGGGTCCCTCAGGGTGGAATGTGGGCTTTCCTTCGATACTAGAAGGCAACCCGTATCATCATAGGGACAAAGCGAAAGGTAGCCATCTGCCTCAAGGAACCAAGACTCACAAACACCAGGGGTAGCCACACACTCGAGGAAATACTCTGGGCCCAGGACACCGTGCGGATACGTGGAAGGGAAGAGGGGGAAGGGGAAGGCTCCTGGGGTAGGGGAAAGGGAAGGGGGGAGAGGTCGCAAGGAACTAGGGGCGTGGGGGAACGGACTTTCTCACAAGGTGGGTATTTGTAAGGGAAACTGCGGGAGGGAGAAAATACGAGTAAAGGAATTAAGGGAAATGGTACCCCACACCACAGGAAATCAATATCCGTTTACACAGGAGTCAAATAAGGACAAGACACACCTCTACTGACTCTCACGTCTCTCAGTCAACAAGGAAGGGGAACACGAGGACCACTCACTCCACCTGATCACAAAAATGCACGAAGGATCTCTAAGGCAAAGGAGGCCAGTCTCTCAAGAATGATTACCGGCGGGGGAGTCAGGCCCCGCCGGTACCTTTTATAGCTATGCCTCATAAGAAGCTGGGCATGCTCAGGGCGGGGCCCCTCTGTCCCGCCGCCACGCCTAACGCTGCTCCAGGGCTTCAGGGAGCGTGGCTAGAAACGTGCTGCAACGTGAAGTGACCCCGCCCCCTCATTCTCCCAGCGCAGCATTTCCCTCTCTTGCTGAGCCTCCAAGGCGGGCTCTCTTCCGGGTAATTGGTCCCGCCGTGCCGGAGCACCCGCCGGGGCGAGCGTGCGCGCTGACACAGGGGTCTGGGCTGGATTATTATTTTTAATGCTGTGGTTGTTATTTAGTAGTAGTAGTGGTATAGATCACCAGCAGTGTACACAACACTGAAGAATCAGTCCCTACCCTTCAGTAAGCCCTGTGGTAAGCCCTTCAATCTCTGCCCTGAGGGGCTTACAAAGAGGGGGGGACACATAGGAAGAACCAAGGATGCATTCACTAGGGGGGGTTCAGAAGGTATCCCTACTATTGTAGTTTTTGTTTTCATTTACAAAACCCTCTTCATTTGGGGGGCGGGGGGAGGCGGGGGTTGTAAACAACCCTCCTGTTTTGGGTAGGGGTTTTTTTGTTTTGTTTTTTTCTTTTAAAAACATTTTTTTTTTAAAAATCAATATGCATGCACAAAATGTCCACCAGGCTTTTCTGAGCATGTGCAGACCTTTTGGGAAAGGGTGCAGATGTGCAGAACGGTCCCGGCGGCCATTTTGCAGACGTGCAGTGATGTACTTTTATTTTATTTTTTAATAATGAAAATGGATGAAAGCAAACGCCAATGCTTCCGTTTTCTTACCTTTAGTAAGTAAAATGAATGGGGCACCATTCATTTTAGTTACAAAAGAAACAAAAACGAATTGCATGCCCCTAACATTCACAAAGTTGAGACGTTGTGGGTACATACGTCTCAAGGGAGGAGAGAGATCCTGAGGAAAGAGACTATAAGGAGAAGTGTGAACAAGGAATCTTTGGGGGTGAAGAGAAAGGGAAACCCTAATGGAAGAGGTAGGTTTTTAGTAGGATTGAAACCCATTCTTGGTCATCTCAAAAATATCGTCAAGAACCGGATTGTCGACAAGATTTCCGAGAACAAGAATGAGTCAAGTATCGGCTGATTCTTTACCCATTCTTCCAAGATTCTATTTAAAAAAAACCTAACCAACTCTCAGCACATGCACAAAGAGCTAATATGTCTGTTCTGCACGTGTGCAGTCCTTTTCCAAATGGCACGGGTCATATCAGCACCATTTTGAAAAGGGGCAGTCAGTTCCAAACATGTGCAGCCCAGCGGCCTTTTTCCAAAATGGCGCTGATGCAGTCCGCGCCGACTTGGAAAAGGGCCATGACCTTGGGAAATGGCTGAAGAGGCCATTTTGTGCATGCCCGGAGTATTTTTAAAAAAAATTTGTTGAGAATCTCGCAAGATCATGAATTGTAACGGTTCTTGATTCTCACAAGATTCTCACGAGAATAACTGTTATTCTCATTTCGGTCTTAGCTTTTAGGAGGGATTTAAAGGCCGGGAGGGAGGGGTTAGAGGGTATGCGTTCAGGGGAGGGGTTTCAGGCATAGGGGGTAGCATGGGAGCAGGGAAGTCCAGAGCAGGTCAGGGTGATGGCAGGGAAAGAACAAAGTTCCTGGGTGGGAATGGAAGTTAAGGGCAGAAAGATATGGAGGAGCAATCAGGGTTGGCCTCACCACAGAGAGACCTGAGGTGACCACCCTGGGCCCCACCATTTCCTTTTCTTCTGGGGGGTCCACAGTGACCTCTTTTTTCAGGGCAGAGAACAGGGCCCCCAATCCCAGCAAGACCCCAAACACAACCACCTCTACGGCCCAGAGGAGGATACCCTTGAGGGGAAAGGGGCCACAGGGTCCCTGCATTTTATCTTTGTCCTGGGCCCTGGAAATTATAAGGCCAGTCCTGCAAGCAAGGCCATGTAGGACCTTAAAGGTGAAGACAAGGAGCTTGTGCAAAAGGGGGAGAGAGTCATGAAAAGAAAGTAGGATTTTGCATTTGCTCACGGGAATGTGTGTGTGTGTGTGTGTGTGTGTGTGTGTGTGTGTGTGTGTGTGTGTGTGTGTGTGTGTGTGTGTGAGAG
>QEPC01009472.1:2404585-2432085 GCA_003113815.1 Sphenodon punctatus | reverse complement strand
CAACTTTTACTTTTGTTGGGCGGCCCCGGAACCTCTTCTCCTGCAAGACAATGCAAGACCTGGTTGTTCCGCCAGGCTTTCAATGAGGGAGATGGGTGGGGGATTGAGGGTTAGGGGGTCGGTTTTTTACTTTTTCTGGTACCCCACCATTTTATGGTGTTGTTTTTTAACTTGTTTATTTATTGTGCTTAGTATTATTGTATTTTATATTTTAAAATTTTGATATTGTGAGCCGCCCCAAGCTGCTATTTGCAAGAGGGTGCAGAGTATATGGTTATATAATAAAAAAAATTAAATAAATAAATATTCCAAGTCGTATCTATAAATGTGAATTATTTCCATGGATACAGAATCCACTAGTCATTTCAGCCCTATTGCTTAAGGGAGAAGCAGAAGTTCCGCCCCTGTTCCATTTCCATCAGGACCAGACATTTCAATCAAAATAAAAATGCCAAAAAATGATACATATATGGAGATTTGGACTCCATTTCTATCATATTCGGAGGAGAAAGGATCCCCAGCCAATAAACCAGAATCTCTGGCCAGGATTTTTGACTACTGAAAAGAAACAAGAATAGATGTAACACAGCTATTGTGGGTGTCTTTAGACATAATGTCAATGGGTGTCTGAATGTGTGTTTTGACCTTGATATGGTGTGTCTTTAGACATAAGAAAGATTAGGTGTCAAAAACCCCTAAGCACGTGTTTGGTCGTCGTGCGTAAGCACCATAACAATCCCAACACCAATCTGGCCACTCACTGAGTGTCTTTGAACATAACAAAAATCAGGTGTCAAAACCCCCAAGCACATAGTTGGCCATTGTGTGTAAGCAAGCACCATAACAATCCCAACACCAATTTGGCCACCCGTTGAACACGTGATGTGAACACCATTGCATCACAAGGACAATCTGCATGTTCCAGCTGAACATGTGCCCAACATAGTGTCTAATGATATCGTGTGGCATGTTATCACGTGCAACACGGAGAACAAGGCGACAGCGCTTGCGTGCTGAGAGTGGGTGGTGAGCAAAACACCAATTTGCCCCAAGATGGGCTGTGTATCTAAGCAACACCACATGGTGAACACAGAGCCAACCCCGTGTTCATATCAAGGTCAAAACACACATTCAGACACCCATGTGAATGGGTTCACCACACGGTGAACACACCCTGCCCTGTGTTCACCATGTGGTGCTGCTTAGACACACAGCCCATCTTGGGGCAAATCAGTATTTTGCCCGTCACCTGCTCTCAGAACACAAGCGTTGTCGTCTCGTTCAGAGTGTTGGTTATTACCACTAAAATCCTATATGGCCTGGGCCCTGCTTACCTGTGGGACTGCCTCATCCCTCGGGTCCTGGATTGGCCTCTGTGGTTGACCCTCTTGGAGTTCCCCCAGGTGTCCCGAGTGACAACCTTTGTGGGGGCATTCTCAGCGGCTGCACCATGGCTGCAAAACTCTCTCCCAGCGAAGCTTCGCCTGTCTTCACATCTCCCCTCTTTCTGTAGAAATCGTAAAACCTGGCCATTTCGTCAGGCATTTAGTGATGCTTGGTGAGGGGACCGAGAGTGGATGGGGTTTTGGGGGAGGGTATTTATTCCGGACCTTGTGGTGTATTATGTTGTTTTATCTTTTGCATTTTTATATTGTAGTTTTATGGCGTTTATTTGTGTTTTATTCTAGATAATATGTTAGCCACCCCGAGCTGCCTTTGGGCAGAAGGGGGCGGGATACAAACTATGAAAATAAAATAGAGTAAATAAATAAACTTTAAGATGAGGACAAACACAAACCCTCAGTCACCTGCTCTACAGACAGACAGACAGAAACACACACACATACACACACACACACACACACACACACACACACACACACACACAGAGTGATTGCATAAGCTTTCTTTCCCTGTTTGTGTATGCTATCCTAATTGTTAGGTAGGGACTTCGTCCGGGATTCAACCGTTCGGCTTTGAGAAGAAGCATTTCCCATTTCAAGACTCCCTTGCGTGGGAGAAGAGCTAAGACAGCCCCGGTGAGAATGCCTCTAATGTTCTCAATTTCACAGCTGGCTAGGCGGGTCTTGCACTGCAAGAGAAACTTTCTGGGACATACGATAGTCATCCTGAAAGATTTTCTAACTAGTTCACGCGGCGGCAAGGTCTCTGGAATAAGCCACGGAAACAAGTGTCAAAGAGATTTTCCAGTCTTTGTGAGTAACCCTCTGCTGCGATTTCCCAGCCATCTCCATCCCGACGGACGAGCCTCCATGTTGCAGCTCATATTGGAACTCCCTTCCGGTGGAGACCCGGGTCACCCCGGACCTTGCCTCGTTTTGATGTCAGTGCAAGAACTGGCTGTACCACCAGGCTTTTGGTGAGGGAGATGGGTGAAGGGTGGGTGGGGGGTGGGGCAGGGAGTGAGGGTTTTTATATTTTATGCTATCCCCCTTTTGATTTGTTTTATGGATTTTATATAGGCAATTTTAATGATTGGTTTAGTGATATTTTAAATCATATTATGTTTGTAAGTCGCCTCAAGCTGCATCCTCAGGAGAGGCAGCATAAAAATAATGTAAAAAATAAATAAATAAATATTGTCGCGTTTCTGCTTGTAACGCAAATTCACCCTGCTGTTGCTTTCCTATCTTGAGCCTTAAAGAGATACCGACTGATTGTAGCCTCAGCCGAGAGGAGCTCCCTGCCAAGAACATCTCAGAAGGACTCCCAACAGGCTCAAATTTCTGTGAGAAATGGAAGTCATGCGGGGAGAGCAGAAGGAATACATCGCTCTTAATTTCAGTCCCTTGTGACCGACACAGAAGGGGCCACACTGCCACCATGGGGGCTTATAGCATCGGTGGCAAAGCAAGCAGTGGCCCCTTTAAGATGGCCTGCTTGTTACCTTGGCCCCACGCCCCCTGAGAGGTATAAGAGCAACAGACTGCAGAACTCCAGGGAGCCTGCAGCAGGAGGCCAAATAGGAAGGAGGGCTGAGCCTACAGGAATAGAGCTGCAACCGGGCACCCAATAAATTGGGGGTCTCTGCAGTGGTCCCAGTCTGGGCCTGTCACTTTCAAAGGCTGCTTCTCCCTTCCTCCCCTCTTCCCCCCACCCCAGCATCTCTCATCTGGGGGAACACCGGCTGGCCTTTGAAAGTGACCAGCCCTGGCTGGGATTGCTGAAGAACTGGGCTCCACTCTCAACCAGCACTTGTCAGTTTCAAAGTGGCTTCCCAGGCTACAGCGCCTATCAGAGCGCTGTGTGGGGGAAGCCCCTGCTTGCCTTTGAAACTGACAAGCCCCAGCTAGAGAGTGTGACTCTGGAGTGCTCCTGGCTGGGGCGTGTCAATTTCTCAGGTTAATGCTTCCATTTCCGGGCATAGTGCACTAGACTGGTCCTCAGGTCGTCTGTCAGGTGCCCAGTGGGGAGCCTGAAAATGTGAACATTACCCACGGGTGCTCATTCTGAGTACCCATTTCAGCTCAACACAGGAGCCTTGCTGCCAAGGACGACAGCCTGGAAAAGAACGCTTTTTCTCCCTGTGTCCTGGCCTGTTGAATGAAGAACTCCCAAGGGGAGGCTGGGATGAACCAAAGCAGCCACAGAGGAGTCAAGCAGCTGGGAGCAGAACTCGAGCTTGCTCTGTAAAGGAAGATGGGAGCCCAAAGGGGGCTTGCCCCCAAGAACAGCAAGGGGTTTTGCTAGCAGCACCTGAGGAACCAGGCTCAAAACATGGTGTTGCAGAACGACCACACGAATTAGACCTAAGCCCAAAGGCCCCGCAGTGCTGAGCTTCCATGAAGGGCTATTTGGGACATTGAGTTCTGTCTAGTAGGGCTGTGGAGCAGACATGTCGTTCATTTTCGTATCTGTTTTCATTTTCGTTTAGAAAAAACCCTTTGTTTTATTGGGGGGGGGGGTTCGTAAACATAAACGTTTGTTTTCTATTTTTTTGTATTTGTTTGTTTGTTTGATTGTATTAAAAATAAAGGGGCTGATCCCAAGCCCCGTGGATCCCACGCGCAGCCACGTGCAAACCATGTGGACTGCCATTGGCAGCACATTGTGCCGCGTAGAAATTATGCACGTGCCCGGGATCCACGGGGCTTGGGATCAGTCTCAATAAAGATAAACAAATCACTGTGCGTGTGCAAAATGGCCAGTGGAGTCATTCGCTGTACACGCGCCCTTTCCCAAAACGGCGCTGGCAGCATCGGTGCCATTTTGGAAAAGAGTAGCCGGTCTGCCTTTCCCAAAATTCTAGCACTGACGCTGCTGGCACAATTTGGGGAAAGTTCACGCGTGCACAGCATGGTCCCAGGAGCCATTTGGCACGTTTTCGACCATCGTTACCCTGGTGTGTCGTTTTTGTGTTCTAATTACTAAAACTAACGGGCCACCTTCATTTTAGTAATTAAATAAAACAAAAATGAATTTCACACCCTTACTATCTAGCTCGGTACTAGGCTTTGGCAACTGGAAATCCTCTTAAAGAGCGTGAGTATATGACAGAGACTTTATCCGTTGGCCATGGGTTATTGAAAGGACTGGCTTCTGCAGTGACTTGACCACAGGAGAGGGAGCCCAGTTACAGGTTCAAATGGTCTGTCTAGCGCAGTATCCTGTCTCCATCTGTATTCATTATGGATGTTTCAGGGGAGGTGTACAAAAATAAGGTATCTACGGAATAACGTAGGGCTGAAACGAGAATGCTTTGCTTCCTAGCGAGAACGCACAAGGTTCTCGCAGCCCCCAGTGAGATCTCACCATGATTTTCAAGAATCTTGAAAATCTTAAAAATGCTCTGCACATGTGAAAAATGGTGGTTGTGGCCATTCTGAACATGCGTAGGGGTGGGAATTCCGGTTCTCCCGAGATCGGATATTGCCGGTATTTGGGTGTATCGGCTTAATCCGATATTTACCTGTACCGGCATACCGGATTTTTAACATTGGCCGCTATACCAGATTTTTTACATTGCGGCCATTGAAGTCAATAGCCGCAATGTAAAATATCAGCTTACACGGCCAATGTTAAAAATCTGGTCTGCCGATACCGGTAAATCCGGTACCAGGGAGATCCAATACCAGTACATCCGGTATCCGGTATTCTCCCCGGTGTCCCACCCCTAAATTGCAGCCCAGCAGCAGCAATTTTGCACATGCATGGAGCATTTTTTTGAGATTTCTCGAGAATCTCGTGAGAGTCTCAAAACCCCAAAATGCTCTGTGCATGCACGAAATGACCACCCCGGCCATTCTGTGCATGCGTGACCCACCAGTGACCATCTTGCAAGGATGCTGGCGAGAACGCCGATGCTTGCAAGATTCCCAAGATGGAAAATCTCATCGAGAAGCTTATTCTCAGTGAGATTTTTGCCTAGAGAGAAATCTCATTTCAGCCCTATGAATGAGCAATCCCTTGTCATTCATTCGCAACAGGCAGAGTTTCTATCCCTGGCCTTTCTGTGTAATTATCACACTAGCCTTTTCTTTATGAACTTAGTCAATCATTTTGTGAACCCAGCTCCACAATTGGCCTTCACAGCATCCCAGAGCAATGAGTTCCACTGGTGAATTGTGCGTTGTCTCCCCCCCCCAAAAAAGCACTTCCGTTGTTTCTTCTAACATTGCTGGCTGTCAGATGCCCAAAGTTCTTCTTGTATCATGAGAAATCCCAGCTCCTTGTTCACTTTTTCCATGCTAAGAAGGTGGGTCTTGGGGCATCACCGATCTGGCACAGAATTTCACGACGTGCAGGAAAGAGGATGCTACCAGTGCAAAGGGTGAGGTTGGTGGGAATTTTCACTGCTTCTAATTTGCAGAACCGGATTGACTCATTTCTTTGTCTCTGCAGTAATTGCTCATGAACCAGCTGATGTTTCTGGCAAAGGCTGGTTGATTTGGCAAGGAGGCTTGATTTGGGGGATAAAGGGGAGTCTGTTATGAGTGAGCGAGATAGTGAGTCGGGTAAGCGGGAACAAAATGCACGCGTGGTTGGGAACGCACTAAGTCCGATCGGCTGTACAACCCCAAGGACACTGAGGAGGAGGCAGAAGTGCCAGATGCTGAATGGTTCAAGGCCAGGGACATGCAGTGGATGCAGGGAGATTCTAAAATACAGGCAGATGCTTGGTGTAGGACAGAAGACCTGATCTAAACTCTTTCTGGCATCAATAGAATTCAGAATTCAGACCTTAAATGAGCAAAGACACATGATGCCACGTGTCATTAGAGCCTTCTAAGACATTCCTAATCTGTTCCAAAATGCATAAAGGACACTGCTAATGGGCACTGATGTATCTCAATCCTGAGCAGCAGTTCCTTATTTCTCTAAACGGTGGCTCTCAATTCTGACTCACAGCCTCCGACTCCTCTCAAGGATGCCCCCCAACAGCTCTACTTGACTGGGACAAACCGAGCAGCATAGCGTACTCGCTAATGGGGGGGGGTCAAGCGCGTGCGGACGATAATCGGTCATCCTCCCAAAACACCAACAGTCCCCAATCAACTCTTGTCTTTGATGAAGCAAAAGAAGCAGCGAGGGGCACATTTCGCATTGTGAACTGCAGTAGCGGGCGGCGATGCATCCTTTGTGCACAGGACTCCCATCATGGTTCACTCACTTGTGCGTCGGATCCAGGAAGCCCCCGAGCCATTGCGTTTGCATTGACGGCAATGGAGCCAAAAATGCAATGCATTCAGGTCCCTAATTAGATCCCTGTCCCCTGCATGTGGTGCCCAGGGCTACATTTGTGCCAGGGTTCGACCCTGGTAGTTTTTCCAGGCCCTGATGCTGATTTACAAGACCCCACTCGTGGCTGCATTCAGAGGCACCAACCTCCACCCCAGTCTCTCCCCCTGACTAGGTTGGAGCTGATTGGTGATGCCAAACAGCTGATCGGTGGCATTGGGTGTTTTCAGACGTTACGTGGTCAATGTCAACCACAGTCAATTCCCTGTGGTAGCTTGGACCACGTAACGTCTGTTGGGGGGAACGGATGTTCCCCCCCCAGATGTTACCATGGCGGGGAATCACATTCACCACGCGAGCAGCCGAAGTGGCGGGGCCGGAGGCCACCATGTGGTGAAGGCGATTCCCTGCCATGGTGACCCCCGCTGTCACGTCTGGACGGTGGCCACGGCCCCGAATCCCCGCAGGATTCTGGCCTGTGGCCATAGCGGGCGAGCGCTGAGGCCACATTGGCCGCGGCGGCCGCCCGTCTCCCCAGAGGGTGGGCGGCGGGGAGCATGGAGAGGGCAGGGCCGTGCGGCCGCACGTTGCACCGCGCGGCCCCGCCCCCTCCCCGATTCCCTGCCAGGATCCCCCGGCACATCTGTTAGGGCGTGATGGGTCATCCCGGTGGGGGATTAATTCATTGATTTTGTGACGGGGCCAATTGGCCCCGTCACGTCTGAAAACACCCATAGTCAGCCCCCAGCCCTAGCCCCAACCAAGTTAGTTGACCCCTAAGCAAGGGCTGGCAAAGTAGAGGAGGAAACAGAGGCTGTTTCTGTGGGACCTGTTAGGGCAGCTCCATTGGCCCTTCTGAATACCACCCCATGCTTCTAGGGTCAATGGGGTGGGACTTCCAGAAAAGACTGGAGCCCCCCAGCACCACTTTTAATTTTACAAATTAAGCACTAGATGTAACCTCTTTGAATGGTAAAGTCTCTGCAGAGGGGACTGTCTATTCCATTGGCTTGCACCGTGCCCAGAACAATGGGGCTTTGTTTAGAGCTGAGATGAGAGCAAGTGTTCCCATTCCAAAGAGAAGTAGCGACCATTTGGGAGTGCTTGCAAGTGTCTGTCAGTACTTGATCAGTTTCCAGTGATTCCGCACTTAAGCCATTTTTATTTTAGGTCATTTTCATCACTTTGTGGGATTTTTCGTCACTTTCTGGGACTTTCCCATCACTTTCCAGGAACTTGATGACAGTTTTACGGCAGTTTTACAGCACTTTTATGGCAATTCCCAGCACTTCCCCAGTGCTAAGCTGCATGTTTTCATCTCCACAGCCCGCGGGGATGCACACAGGGCACACACGGCGATTGGGACCGGCCCGTAGAAGTCCCATTCAACTTGCAAGAAATAACAGAAGTTTCCACATTACGCAAATCTTGGCAAATGCCCTGCTTCTGACAGAAGCAGCCCTCACCAAGTTTTCTCGTTTCAGACCTATTTTGTGATAGCAGCAGAAGTCTGTATGACCAATCATCATCAGGATGATGCCAGAATCATGTGCAAACCAATGAGGTAGCAGTCCAAGGAAAGAGAAATATAGAGCCAGCCCGGTCTGCCAGCCTGAACTTGGAAATCACAAACCCTATAATTTTGTGTAACTTTTCTCCATTGTTGATTGATGCCCAGGGTCCATCAACAGACCTGTCACCTGTGGTGAAGTGACCAATTTCCCCAGGGAGCTCAGCACAGGGTATAAATATGAGGGTTTCATTTCCATTCGAAGTTGAAGGAAAACCTAAAACTCATGGAGCAGAAAAAGCGATGATGTTTGGAATGTTCAGCTCCAGGATGGTGCCCAGACATTAAAAATTATTCAGTGATTGCCTGGGGCCGAGAAAGAGACATCCCCAAGAGACAGTTGGATAGTAAACTCCCCTGTATTCTATTTATCCAGGGGCTGGCAGTATTGGTAACCCTGTAAATGTTCTGCAGGCAGCCCTCTTGTTGTAGACTGCCCTAGTGAAATTCAGGTCCAGTGAGGATTAATCCAACCACATTTTGTGATGTAAAGAGACCTACCCTGGGGCTTAAACAGGTCAGCCATTTTGTTTTAATGGATTATTTCTCCCCCCCCCCCCGACAAATCCTGAATGTTGCATATTCCAATGCCAAATCTACTTTGGAAGTCTGCATAAAGTTCTGAGTGCAGGGAGCTGCTATTTATTGTCCTGGGATGCTCATGTGCAAGATGGCGGTGCTCGTACCTTATATCTCTAAGATGGACGTACCATGTGCTACGCTGCCATTTTGTGCATGTAGTGGACGGCACAACAGCCAATCCAGATCTCTGGCAAATTGTGGACTGGATTGCATTCCAGGCTGCATTTTACTGAATAGATCGAAACAGCTAGATGTGTCAAGACAGAATCTAGGTCAGAATCCCATTTCAGCACTGAGCTGTTGGATATTTGGTATAGTTGGTTTATTGCACATGTACAATATTGCTACATAGCACAAAGCAATCCAAACTATTGGATCACCCGATGGAGCAGAGCAAATATCCAGTCCATTTGATTTGGTTTGACGTGTCTGAATTTGATGAATAAGATACTTGCATTGGATATTTGTTTCACCTCTAATAATGCGTTTTCTATTCTCAGATATATTCGCATTTTCAGGGAACCCTCGGAATATTCAAATGATGTTGGCAGCCATAATGGATCTCCACAAATCCATTTGTTTGTTTATTTGGTTTTTTCTGGTTATTCGCCGGATATTCAATTATCTGTTTCTTCAATTATTTGGTTTTCTGGTTATTTGCCTGTCTCCATATCCATCTATCCAATGATCTGTTTGTTCAATTATTTGGTTTTCTGGTTATTCGCCCGTCCCTATATCCAGATATCCAATTATCTGTTTGTTCAGTTATTTGGTTTTGTGGTTATTTGCCCATCCCCATATGCAGATATCCAATTATCTGTTTGTTCAGATGCTTCATTTCCAGCTGCTGCATGTAGCCAAAATGAAGAAACTGAAGAAACAAGTAAATGAATTTCCAAGAACCAAATAACTGGGGGGGGGGGGGGGGGAGGGGGAAATAACCCTAAAACCATATCCAGAAAAGATGGAGCTGAATAGAGACTATTATCCCATTGATTAGATATCATTCAAATCAGGCAAAATTGGCAGATACCATATTCACCACAGATATTAATTTCAGCCCTAGGGAGTTTACATTGTGGGGGGGTCAATTTATAGTCAGCAGAATTCCCCACCCAAGATCAATGAAAGTCCTGGTGTCTGCTTATATTGGTCAACCCCAGAGGAAAAGGAGGCACAGAAATGTAGGAGGGAATATCATCACCATTATCTTTATATAAATGGCCAAACAGATTTGTTATTTGTCTAAAGTCTCTTGAGGAAGCTTCCCAAGTAATGAGCACAAAGCATGGTGAAGAAGTAGGGTGATTGCTTCAATTGCTGCTCATGTCATAGTCTTTTTTCAAATGGGTAGCAGTGCGGGGGGATGGGTGTACACTGCAGTGGGTGTGCGGCACATGGGCGACTGTTATACAGACTCACACCCATCTCCACCCACCTCCACTGATCTCCACACAAGGACCCATCACCGTTTTGGCCGATGGCTCCATGCATGGGCAATGGGTGAAGGTGGGTGGAGATGGGGGGGGCGCGGGAGCGCGCGCACACCCCCACACATCCGCTGCGGTGGTCGCACAGGCTCCCCCCACCCATTCCTATCTATGGACATGGGGGTGGGGGGACAACTCGTGTGAAATAGGCCAAAGTCAACACCGTCCACAGCAGCCAACAGGGTGTCCGTAGTCATTGTATGTCAGTCTGGGGAGTTGCTGATGAACTCTGGTGGGGGAGTGATTGTAGACAAGAGGAAAGTGAGGAAACAGTGTCCTCAAAGGACAGTATCTCAGACTCCACTCAAGTCTTCCCGTCCAAGGAATTTCATAGGTACCTACTGTTATTGGCACTGGTTGAATTTTGGGCCAAAGTGAATTTGCTTGATGGAAAATACCATTTAATTTCCGTTTGACACTGGGAACGGCAAGGCTGGTACAAATGCACAATTTCTCCATGGGAGAACTGGAAAGCGTGAGAAAGTTAAGAAACCAAACCTTCTCACATTTCCTTGATGATTTTTTAAATCTTTCTAATCAGAAAAAAATATGAATCGATAGAAAGTAAGTTTTTCTCCCCTCATCCCATTTCCCATTATATTTTCTGTATTTCTGTTATAACCGTGGAACCCCATTTTCTTGTCCAAAATTCCAATTTTTAACTAAACCTCATTTTTCTTCAGGAAAATTTCCGGATTAAACTTTTTCTGTTAAGGTTTTTTGGGGGGTGGGAGGGGAGACACCTTTACCCATCCGTACCCTCCATCCCACCCCCACCCTTTGTTCATCCTAGTTAATAGAGTAGCATCTCTAAATCCCAAAGAAGGATCGGGGTCCCATTTCACTTGGCGTCATACATGTACACTAGGAAAGCTCAGCTTCCTGACTTATTCCATAAGCATCATTATTCCAGCTTGGTTCTTCATGTTTTGTGACAATCCTTTGCCACAAAACATGACAACCATGTGTTTGGTGCAATAAACCCCCATCACCCACCCGTCCATGTTTTGTGACTACAAATGCCCTACCTTTCATCAGCTGGTAGTTCTGATTCCACACATACCCTAGGGAGGGCCCTGTGTGGCCCAAAAGCTTGCAGACTCTCACCAACAGACATTGATACACTAAGAGAGATTATCGGAATGGCGTTGTCTCCATCACTTGCATTTTGGACCAAGATGGCTTGCATTTTGGACCACACTTTCTCCCCAGACTACAACTCTGACAGCAAGAAAATATTTGCAGTTCTGTCATTGCAGCTCAGGCTTTTCCATATTTCAATTTAATTCCTTATTTGGATCCCTCCCACCCTCACACACACACATATCCACCCAAAAGTTGACCTTGCATGGAATCTGCCCAGATGAGATTTCTTTCACTGACTTCTTTAGCAAGGAGAATTGACTGTGCTCCTAATCCCCAAACTAGTCTCTTAGCTACCATCTCACCTCATTTCTCTCCCACCAGAAAACCAACTTCCCATCACTCTTTCTCATTCTGCTGCCAGTCCAGCCTGCTTCGGCCGGCGGTGCCGCATGACAGAGATGGAATGTCTTTCCTGAACAATTGGTCTTTCTGCTTAATAACGTCACAACTGCTGCTTCCCCAGATAGCCTTGGATCGCCAGCACTGTAAGATCTGACTCATCAGCAGGGCAAGCATTCCAGCAACATAACCAGCTGCTCAGCTGGAATGAGAAGGCGTACGGTTCTCTCTTGGCTGTGGTACTTTTAAAATATTTCAAACCTTCCTGTTTTCTACCTAAGCCTTCCTCTACTCCCAGCCTGCCTACACACACACACACACACACACACCAGCCCCTGCAATGAGGTTTAGGGCCAGCTTGAATGAACTGGAATATTTCTGTTGATTCAATGGGAAGCCATGGCTACACTAGATCACACCAGCTGAATGTATGACCATTAATAATCAGATTGCCAAAAATGCTCAGTTACCAGCAATGGAGTAGCTATAGTAGGTGCAAGCAGTCCAGCAGAGCCAAGACCCGAGCGCCAGGCCCATGGGAAACGTGTGCATGGGGGAATGGGTGATTAGCACCCACTGAAGGCTTGCTTAGTGCCTCAAGGGAGGCTATTCCATCTTCTGCATCAGGGCTCCCTCCCACCTATCTATGCTTTGACCTGTTATGATCTTCCACTGGGAACAATTTCTTCCACTCTGAGCATTTCATCTCCACAAGAATGTCCCATTGTTGGAGTCTCTCTTCTGTGTTCTGGGCTTGCCATGAGGCGGTGAGGCGGGAGGACATTTCCTTCTGGCTCTCAGGTTAATGCAGTAAGCACAACGGTTAAGAACAGAAGGTTATTTAATAAAGAGCCTTTGCTTTTTTATGCGGAGCTGAATCATGAATTTAAAGAAGAGGCTTTAGAAGGGCAAGGATTTCTGACAAACTGTTTCCCATGGGGATTTCTACTTTCTCAGTCAATCACTGGGCCTAGGAAGGGAGTGGAGGGCTCTTCTGCCTCTAGCAATGGCTTCCTGAGATGGTGCAAGCTTTTGCATCTTTCAGAGGGGATAGCAGGTTGACATTGATCAGCTGCCAGCTAGGGCCAGCGTTGCCCTTAACTGGTTCCCATGCACCAAAGGGGACATGGATCCAATTTGCCAGGGTTTAATTACCCTGATGATCCTCTTCATCATCCTGCCACTCAGGGAGAATTCATTTCCTAATGCAGCTTGCACGTCTGAGCACAGGGCGTGGCACAGCAGTGCGGTGAATTATGCATGCAGGCCAAGTTGAGTGACTGCATTATATGTGCCTGCCCCTATAATGAAACCGATGTCTTTTTTTTTCAACTGCAGTTGGTACACACAGATCTTTGACTTGCCCTTAGCGTGCTGAATGACATTGTCCCAGGACCCAGGACTCAGTTGCCAACATCAGACAGAGGTTTAATCCACATCAGAATGGTGGTAGCAAGATTAAAGACCAGAAAGCAAGAGCTGAATAGCCAAATAAGTATCAAGATTCAAGAGCCAGGCAGCAGAGTCAGGAACACCGCATGGGTTACCTCAACCGGAAATTAGTAGGACTGTGCGAACAGAACCGAGTTCGGAAATTCGGTTCAGTTTGAAAATCGAGTTCGGTTCGAAAGTTCGGTTCAGTCGACCAAACTATTCGAGTTCGGTCGAATTCCAAACTTCCAAACCAAGTTCGTACTTTCAAAACCGGGTTTTTTGGCCTTCCGAACTGGTTCGGATTCAACAAACATTTCGGAGTTCGGTTTGAAAGTTCGGTTCAGTCGACCAAACTATTCAAGTTCGGTTCGAACTCCAAACTTCCGAACCACGTTCGCACATCCCTAGAAATTAGTAATGGGTTTATTATTCACAGGTAATTTCATATTTATGGGTGTCCCTTTGAGTACCCAAGCAATATTTGTAACTGAAATGGGCACTTACATATCCAATTTTTTCAGATGTTCCATGGCGGTGGGGTGGGTGGGGGTGGGGGCACTGGTGTGGGATTTTTGGTTATTTCGGTATTTTGATTGTGTCTTTGCACATACACATTAGTGCCAATATTGCCAAAATGATGTAACTGAAATACCAACATGACCAAAGTACTGAAATCACAAAAACAAAACACCAAAAATCTTTTTAAAAAACCCTGAAAATAACTGAAACGGATACCCAACAAAGTACTAATGGATATCGTTCCTTATCAGGGTAATTAAACCCCGGCAAATTGGATCCCTGTCCCCTTTGGTGCGTGGGAACCAGTTAAGGGCAAATGCCATTTTTGATTCAGGACAGGTACAGTAGATTTAGGGAGTTTACCCATTTTGGAGGGGCCCCGTGCTTCTGCTGTCTGTTACACCAACTCAAAGACGTACCCATGCTCATCTAGAGAGTATGGGGCATAACAAGAAATTGAACCCAGATATTGTAATTCTCAAGCTAGTGCTTCAGTGACTGGACTATTCTGTCTGAATAAGCAACCTATTCCTTCCGTTTTCCTGGGATAACGTGCTAATATGAGTTGCCAGTTCTATATTCATGAATATGAATTGCATTTTAGTTAGCACTCCCAAAAAACTGGGGGCGGGGGGGGGGACAAACCAAAATCCAAATCAAATATCTGAATAAAGTGGGTGTGAATCAAAGCAAATGAATTCAATAAATATGGTATTCACAGCTAATATTTGTTTCAACTCTACTGGGGGAGCAAACCCCGCTGTTTCATGTAGAGAGCCTTCTTAAGCGGTAAGGTTTGTAATGCCATCCAAATGTTCCTGGCAGTCTTGAGCTGAAAAATCAGAATGGCACGGTGACCAAGAGGTTGTTTAGCATTTTATCAGGAGAGGAGGGATTCTTGTGATGCACCAGGACTCCGAGCACAAAGCAAAGAGAGCATGTGCCCGAACCATGAAGACAATTTCTACACAAAGTAAGAGAATCTTGAATTCTCTTGAGGCTGGGGGAGAAAGACCCTTGAGGGGAATGGATGCATTCCACTAGAGAGCCCCACCAGATACTTTCCTCAAATAGACTAGTATTTGCATCTGCTCTCCTCCCTCTTCTCGGCAGAAAAACAGAATTATGCTTCTCTAGTGTTGAAACAAATCTCTCTGCCAAACTGCATATCCATTGATTCTGCCAAAATTGAATTATATTGTCAAAAAAAGATAACAACTGCTTAGTTGGGTCCATCTTGGTCAGATAGCCATTTGGGATTTTGGGGTCATTTCCCCAAATTTCTGGTCATTCAGCTGTTTGGCTGCTTGGGTATTCTCCTACGCAGTTGTTCAGTTACTTCATTTCAGCTGTTCGACCATGTGCAATAGCCAAAAATAAATTAACTGGACAGCTGAATAACCCAATATCTGGACAGCCAGATAACCAAGAAACTGAATAACCTAATACCCAAGAACTAGAGCTGAGACAGGTACATGGTTTATCACCATGGGTAATACCCACAATTTCAAGCACCATGTCGGGTATCCAATTACCTGAACATGGGAATCATCATTAACAATTTACCAATATACCAATCAGTAAATCAGTAAAACGGTAGAGGGAAATAGTGAAAAATAGGATGATAACTCAAACAGGAAAGAAAATTGAAAAATCAACACAAGACAGTATTTCAGGACTGAAAGCCAGTAAATCAGGACATCAGGTAACCCATCAGGCAGCAACTGGGTATTGATTAGTACCCAAAGGTGGCAGTTTGAGTCAAGCACCAAACATTCGACAGGTTTACTCATTTTTGCGGGTACTTGTTTCAGCTCCACCAAAAACTGGGGGGCGGAATGAATATGGGAGTATCCATTTCAATTACAGAAATTTTGTTTTTCGGAAAGGCATCTGAGAATGCAGATAAAGTAACCACGAATACAACATCAACCAGCTGCTTCAGCAGTACTTCTCCTTGATCTATTGGACTGTGCTAAATGCTAACACTGCTGCTAGCCATTCGGACTAGAGGATCATACCCTGACCATTTTACTATCCATCAAGGAGCAATGGAGGAGCTCGTCATTTTCCTGTTGGTTTTGGCTTTGCTAGCAAAATGTCCATCCAGCCTTTTCCCAACATCTCAGAAGAGAGTGAAGAAACCGCTCCATGGTTTTCAACCAGCCACAAGCTTAAGTTAACAGACACATTAATGCAATCAAATCAGCCAAATTATGAGGCATTAATTATTGCTTTATTGAGCTGTTGCTACATGAAAAATACATCTGCTGTGGTGGAGGCCACCGTTTTAATCAGCGGTTTGCAGAGACGATGATGATCACTCCACTCTCTCTGCAGGAAGGGAAACGTCGTAAAGAACAGCCACAGCCGTCCCTGCCGGCAGAATCAATTCATTTATCTTTGCAATTAA
The DNA here is from genome assembly GCA_003113815.1 of Sphenodon punctatus. Classification (NCBI taxonomy): domain Eukaryota; kingdom Metazoa; phylum Chordata; class Lepidosauria; order Sphenodontia; family Sphenodontidae; genus Sphenodon; species Sphenodon punctatus. The sequence continues at coordinate 2,415,893 of QEPC01009472.1, read as the reverse complement.
ATCACGAATAGAATTCTATCGACGCAGGTTTGAGTAACAAGCAGCAACCGCAAGGAGAGTAGCGGGCGCGAGGGAGGAGTGATTTTGAGTAGAGCTAGAAAGGGTTACAGGTATGTTTGTTGGCTGGCTGGTTCCGATCCTGACCATGCCACCAGTAGCTTCCCGGTCCAGACCACGTTGTGTCAGCAGCGCTACACCACCATTGCTGTTAATGCCCAAGGACGCGTCAATTGTAATTAGAAGGCCTCACTCATTATTGCAACTTCAAACTTCAGCAAAACCTGCTCCAGAGGTCTTACTCATACCCTGATGAGCCAGAGGGCCCCAAGGTATAGCTTGGGTTCAACCTCCTATGAACAAGCCGCAACAGTCCTCCCCCACCATGGCCCAAGACACCTGGCTTGCACCTCCTCAGCCGGTTACTCCACGGATTGAATGACCTTCAGTGAGGGAGAACAAGATGGTGGTGAGGAAGTCTTGTGATTGCAAGACTTTCTCTATACCGAGCGCCCATTGCTGGGGCAACCCTGGGCAGGTCTCCTGAGCCTGGCGCAGCTTTCTGGAGGCCCCTTCTCCTTCTGTCCCAGCTGCGCAGCACCAAAAGCTCCTCCCTCCCTCCCCAATGGGTGGAACGGGATACAGTAGTGTCTGTGGAGCTGAGATGGAATTAGGGCTCTGATGACTATTCAGAAGGAATACGAAATTAATCGAGCTCATTATCTTTGTTTCTATTTTAGTGAAGTCAGCAGGCTTCATTTTTGAACCCGAATACTCATTTTTCTAACGTCACGTTAGTTAGCTCAATTAGTCGGTTCACTTTTTTTATTTCATGCTTTCGCCAGCCCAAAACAGCAACGGATAGCACTACCATGGTTAGCTAATGATAGTCTGAATCAATAAAATAGCAATAATAAAAAAATTGCAAATTACATCAGCTAAACAATATGAAATTAACAAATGGAACAGATATGCAAATTATGCAGCCCCATCAAAAATTATTCAGGTATTCTTTCATTTGACCAAATATGCAAATTATATTTCTAAATATAAAATTGCACATTCATACCAGCTCTATATAAAATGACTTACCCAAGCTCATGGAAATTCCAAGAACTGAATTCAGGTCTCTCCTAAGTCAAGGCCCAGACTCTTGCCTTTAAAATGTGGCCATCCTACCTCTCAAATCCTCAAGCAGCCAGGTAAAGCAATTTTGAAGCACAACCAGCATTAAGCTCTAGCCTTGGTTACATTAAGGCCATTTTTAAATGGACCATGATGGGGAGGGCGATCTATTTGTGGAAGATGGAGTGCCACTGGGGGGGGGGGGAAGCAGACAGACACACACCCATCTCCGCCCACCTCCACCCACAGAGCAACCTGTCTTTTGGGAGCGCACACCCACACACCTCTACATTCACCCACACACCTCTACATCCTACATTCACCCATGCACCTCTACACTCGACATTCACACAGTTTCACCCAGGATCCAAATTGCCATTTTGTACTTCCATCCACAAGATGCAGCAAATGTTGCACGGGGCAGCTCGTGACTGTAGCACGACTGCACACAGAGACAGAGCAAACATCTTTCTGTGGGTTTCTACATGAGCGTTATTAATGCTGGCCGAAAGTGATACCAACTCTATGAGAGACCCCAGGAAGTGTCTTGCCACGGACTTCAACATGATGGATCGTTATAATAGGAAAGTTGATTTGAAAGGGGAAAGAGATCTAAAAGTGGGTTGCACACTGACCCTTTCTGCTTAGCAGGTCATTCACTTATTTCCAATGAATTTTCAGAGCAGGAAGAGGGTCAGTCCACTGCCTCAGGAATGACACTTGTCACTCATGTTAAAATTGATCATCTTCAAACTTTGAACTGAGACGCTTCATATAATGGAGCTAGACTTTTCCAGTGGAGATTTCCAAGCCACCAGCTATTATTTGTGAAGTGTTTAGGACAGTACCACGGTACGTGCAGGCAGATCCTGCCCTGAATGGCCCTCACTAAGGCGGAAATGAAATAGCCATGCCTTCTTGCATAAGTATACTCTTTGCATATTTTCTGCATTTTTGGAAGACTGGATGGAATTCCACCACAGACTTGCATCTGAAGTTCAAACTGCAATGCACCACCATTTTTGTGCCTTGCATTGCACATGTGCCAAATGTCAGCACCCGTACTGTGCATTTCCAAAATGGCAGCACCCATACTGCGAATGTGCAAATTGGGGGCACCCATACTGTGCATGTGCAAAATGGTGGAACCCATACTGCCTATGAACAAAATGGCGGCACCCATACTGCATATGAACAAAATGGTGGTGCCCATACTGTGCAGCTGCAAAATGGCAACGCAGTACAGGGCACTAGGGCTGAGGCGAGAGCACGTGTTCCCATTCCGAAGGGAAATACCAACCTTTCGGGAGTGTTTTCGAGTGTCCGTTGGTGCTTCATCAGTTTGTGGTGATTCCACACTTCTACCATTGTTTTCATCACTTTCTGGGACTTTTTCATCACTTTCTGGGACTTTTTCATCACTTTCCAGGACTTTTATGACAGTTTTATGGCAGTTTTACAGCACTTTGGGAAATTTCCAGCACTTCCCTGGTGCTTAGCTGTCAATTTTTCATCTCTGTGTTTTGTTGGCCACAGTCCCATGGGTCTTGGGACTGGCCCATGGCAGCCCTGTTCAACGTGTTAAAAAATATAGGAACATGATGAAGACAACAGGAAAGCTGACACGTTTCCGTGTTGCTTAAATCTCAGGGAATATTCTGCTTCCAACGGAAGCGGCACTCACTGAGATTTTACGTTTCAGGTCTACAGAGTAGTGCCATTCTGCACATGTGCAATATGGTGAGAGGAATGAATTCTCCAACAAAATGAGAACTGGTCAACCGGATCATGTTTGGGTCCATGTATCACCATAATGATAGGAACACATCGGAAATGGAATCTGAGCCAGAATTTCTCTACAGCCCTAGACCCTACTCCAGAAGACAGACGCAGGTGGGATGTGTGAGAAGGTGCTATCAGTTTGCATGTGGGGGTGGGAGACACAGTTAAAATGTGGATACAAGAGAAAAAATATCCATTTTCAGAAAAATCATCCCAAAGCAAAACCTTCATGTGGGAATGAAGAGGTATGCTTCCACCTAACTCCGTGCATTAATCATATTAATGAGTAGCACATGGAGTGTACAAATAGCTATAAACAAATGGAATGTGTATTTATTGCCCCTTGGTGCACTTAAAGCAAGTAATTATTAATTATTAATTGGTGACTGGTGATTGGTAATTATTGATTGTTAATTGGTAATTATTGGTAGTAGTGTTGTTATTAATTTATTTAGTTTATACTAGATCTGAATTAATTCCATAGTTTTGCCTTCCCCAATATTTTCCACTTTTTTGGAACTCCTAGTGAAATTACGAATGCAGGATGCTGCCATCTTGCGCCCCACACTGTGCTGAATAAAATGGTGGCTAAGGTGCGCAGAAGGCACATCATTTATTTTCGTTGTCATTTACGAAACCATCTTCGTTCTCTGGGGTTTTCGTAAAGGACTCTACTGTATTTGGGGGGGGGGTTGTTTAATTTTATTAAAAATAATTTTAAAAAACAAAATCACTGTGTATGTGCAAAATGAACGCTTGAGTCATTCTGCACATGTACAGCCATTTTTCTAAAATGGTGTCGATACTACCAGCACCATTTGGGGAAAGGGTTGGCATGTGCAGAACGGCCCCGTTGGACATTTTGTGGCTGTGCAGTGATTTTAAAATATATATTTTTAATAAAATTACAATATTTTATTTTGAACATTTTTTTAAAAAACAAATGAATGTTATTTGCTTATTCATTCATTTTCATTACCATAGTTATGAAAATAAATAGGGATCCATTCCTTTTTGTAATCAAATTTAAATGATATGAATTGCACACTCCTGATGGTGGCGCCCTGCACTGCTCTGTGTTTCACCAAACTGGATCGGAGTGACCGGATCTGCCAAAACTGGAATCCGAGCTGAATATTCATTTCAGCACGAATTTCTACAGTGTCAGGAATTAGAGCTGAAATGGGTCCCTAATTTGGTACGTATGACTAATACCTGCATTTTCTGGTGCCATTTCTAGGGATGTCTTTTGTTATTAGAATAATGAAAACGAATGAGCCTTCTTTTGTTTTCATTATTCAACAATGAAAACGAAAGAAGATAATCATGTCAGGTTTTCACTTTCATTATTCTGGCTGGGAAAGACTTCAGGCAGGCTTGTAAAATTGGGACCTATTTACTCAATCTTTCAGAAATTTGTCAGGGATACTACCTTGGGTGAGGGCACAATCTGTCCAAATTTCATCCAAATTGGATGGAAGACAAGGGTGCACAACGTTTGTTAAGATCACAAAACTCGCATTGCTTATAAAATATGGACCCTTTATTCAGTCTTGCTGAGCTTTGGCAGGTATGATCTAGTGAGTGGTACAACCTGTCCAAATGTCATTGAATGGAATAAAAAGAGGTTAGAGCCATAAATGCATTTCCCATTGAAACCAATGTAAAACAAAAATGAAAGTAACAACGAACATGAAAATGACATTTTAATAATGAAAACGAAAGATAAAATGAAACATTTTTAAAAATTCTGTGCACATCCCTAGAACCTATTTCAGGTATTCAGCAGCCAACTTGATAACTGATTGGGTACCCAGTTACCTGAAAAATCAGTAATGTGTTCGATTTTCCAGGTACCAGTTGCTAAATTGGGATGGAAAACTAAAAAAACCAGACTGCAAGCTGACATTGCACTACATCGGGCACCCAAGTTGGGTCAAATCGGTTACTGCTTCATACCAGTTTGGGTGCCAGAGATTTGACAAGTATACCCATTTTGGGGGGGACTAATTTCAACTCTACCTGCAATATGCCTCACACTGAAGAGTCATGATTAGAGATGGAACCCTGCCCAAAGGGGCTTACACTCGAGGGATGTGCGAACAGAACCGAGTTCGGAAATTCGGTTCGGTTCGAAAATCCAGTTTGGTTCGAAAGTTCGGTTCGGTCGACCAAACTATTCGAGTTCAGTCGAATTCCGAACTTCCGAACCGAGTTTGTACATTCAAAACTGGGGTTTTTGGCCTTCTGAACTGGTTCGGATTCGACCGAACAGTTCGGTCGAATTTGAGTTCGATTCGAAAGTTCGGTTCGGTCGACTGAACTATTCGAATTTGGTCCGAATTCCGAACTTCCGAACCACGTTTGCACATCCCTATTACACTCTAGGATGGACAAAGGAGAGACCATAGGGAGAGGGGAATATGATTCACCTTACACCTCTTCTTCCCCCAATCGTGCTAAAGCCTGTACACACAAGCTGGGCATGTAGCATATCAGGAGATGGGCCACCACATATAATGGCCTATTACCCACAGACGAGCTTTGCAGTTATACACAAGGCAGCTGAGGAAAACAACAGGAAAGATGTACCCTAATTCGGGTACAAATTAAGGCACTGATTTCCTACAGTGTGAATTTATTAAAGGTAATTGGCTCCAGGTTGCATCTATGTAGAATGCTGATGATTCAGCTTCTTCTCTCAGCTGCATCATCCTCATTTCCAATCTGTGAATCACACACTGAGTCGTGAAAATCCAGCAAAGGAATAGGTTCCCCTTCCTCCGCAGCTTAGAGCTAAAACAAGTCATGAATGTATTGCCCAAGAACAATAACCAATTTTTGTGATAACCCTGCGAATACCTGGAAACGAGAAACAAATACTCGTTTACCCATTTTGGTTTTAAGACGGTGAGAAATATGCGTGTGTCGATTATCTGCTGGTTACATATACTTTCTTGCCTACAGCAGGTCTTGAACCTTCAACCTGAGCATAGTTCTACCAGAGGAAGTACTGGCGTCATGGGGATGGGTATTACATAATGGTCATAGAAAGAGGTTAATGTTAGTGCCATGAAAGGGTCATTCGGGTGTGGCTCAGCTGGTCTGCTTTGGGGTAGCTGAGCCCAGGATCCTAGGCCCTATGCCTGCCTAAGCTCCTGTCTAGCAACGCAGGCGACTGTGTACCTGCTCCCAGGGGGGGCGGGGGGAGACGGTGGAGCATTTTCTGTCAACCTGCTCTTATTATAATGACCTTAGGGCAGTCTGGCTCCAATCGCTTTTTCGTGATGTGTTGTCCACAGAGCCAGGCCAAGGGTATAGGGGTCTACTTTCCTTGTCCAAAGAGGACGATGTTTTGTCCCTTGCAACTTATGTATGACTGGCTTCTCAAAAACGAAAGGCGGTGAAAAACGAATTGTAAGGGGAACCCTGTTTGGTTTATTGGGCTTTTCCCCTAACTGCAAATGATAATGGAACTGAGACTGTGTAATTTTAAGTTATAGAGTGGATTTGTATGTTTTAATATTTCTGTTATATATTTATATTGTGCGGTTTGAAGGCTAGAGCGAAAGCTGATGCCTAAATTAATAAATGTTAAATGTCTAGCAACGTTTCTAAAATTAGCAGGCATTTTCTCACACACACTGAAATCCAGAACAAGTACTCATTGGATACTAAGGGTAGGACTCTGGGCAAAATTTCTGTTTCAGGTAATTTCGGTTTTGCTTCTCATTTATTGCGGTTCTCGTATCGGTATCAGTTGTATCAGATCTTTTGCACTGATTTTGGCATCGTATTTTTAACATTGCAGTTTTTCCATGTTCGGCGGGGGGGGCACACTGGAGAGGACATTCTTGGTCACCGCACCTCGGTTGTTGGACTCCCTCCCGGCAGAGGTTTGTTTGGCCCGGGGCCTTCCCTCCTTCAGGAGTCAGTGTAAGAAGGGTGGGGCCTAGGCCGTGACCCCTCTGTGGGTATGACGGGAAGAGTGGTGCCTACGCCAAGCCCCTCCCCCCATGAGAGGGGGGACATGGACATGGGAGGAAAAGGGTATTGTTGATCCCATGACTCCCCTGTGAGGGAAGGCAGCGTAAGCATGAGAGGTGACATTTTTATGGGGAATGTGGTGTTGTGGGGGAGAATCCTGGGGCTGGTCGAAAGGTAGGATTTTGATGGGGGCTATTCATTTCTATTTCTGATCTTTATTTTTAAGGCAGTGTGGGGAGGCTGGGTGAGAACAGGGTGAGTTTGGAGCTGAGTGCTCCCAAAGTTTAACTGTATTTTTAATATTGTATTTTTAAACCTTTTAAAACCACCCTGAATCCTTGGGTAGAGCCACACGTGGCAGTAACCATCCAATCTGGGCAATCTTATCCGAGTTTGGACAGTGTTGCCATGTGATACAGTGGCTTGTCTGACCGTCAGCCACCCGATGTTTACCCTGCCCTGGGGTGGGTAGCCAGGGGATAGGGGAAAGACTGGGGGTGCAGTGCATCGTAGTGTTACCCAAAGTGAAGTAAGGCTGCCCAACCCCAGTTACCAAGCCGCCGCTCATGCACCCGGGACCTGTGCTTCCCTGCCCCACAGCAAGGCCCGACGGCACTGGTGAGCAGCAGGTGCCTCAATGTCATGGCCAGGGGTGGAACGGTGGGCCGGCTGGGGGATGGCGGGTGGAGCAGGACCAGGCGAATGCACATAGGGCTGGCACCTTGGCCCACTCCACGGTGTGGCAGGACATCTGACCCGCCTGCCCGACTTCCCCACGGGGGGTGGATCATATGCCCTGCTCTCCTCACCAGCCCCAACGTGGGGTGGCTCAGGCTGCAGTTGCCCACCCCAGGATGCATAGGGATCGGTCCCACCTGAGCTCAGGTGGCTGTATTCCTTGCTTGGAGAAGGGCAGGATAGAAACTAATAAAATAATAATAATAATGACCTACCTCACAGGATTGTTGCGAGGGTAAACTAGCTAAGGGTTGTTAAGGACTTTGAACACTGAAATCACTCTAGAAATGATAATTTAAATCAGTCACGCTTCTCTTCCAGACCCCCATGTTATCAATAGGGATGGTGTTAAAAAGCCCTTCCATTTCTGAGGAACATTTCACAAAAATGGAACATCTAGTGGTATTTCTGATCGGAATTCCAACAGAAGACATTTTCAGTTGGAATTCCAATAGAAAATTATAATTTTTTAAATAAATTGTCCATTTGAGCCTGCCACCGTTTTGAGTAACGGTATCTCCATTTAGCGCAAGAGCAGAATGGCCTAGGGCTGTTTCCTGCCTTCTCAACTGTCCGTTTTTCCTTTAATTATTCATTTTTCATCCATTCCGGTCAATTATCCCAGACTTGTCCTGGATTTTTTGGGAGATTTGGGGGGGGAGTTCGGAATACTAGTTGTTATCGGAATGTCAGTAGTTTGGCAATTGGTTGTTGGTATTTTGCTATTTCGAGTACCTGATTCAGGTACCAGCTATCAAAAAAATAGCCAAAATATTTGGTTTGATTCAGATATCGGAAATTCAAAGTGTTTACCCATTTTTGCAGGTACTAGTTTCAGCTTTAACTCAGCTGGGGGAGTGGATAGAATAATCAGATCCTTAATGCAGAGGGTTCGAAATTATAGGTCATGCCCCCAATTGGGGGAATCACACAATCTGTGAATGGAATTGCAACCCCCAATTGGTATTTCATATCCGTAGCATGACTTTGCTGCTCTCTGAGGCTGTGGGATTGTACGTAAGGCTCGAGACAGTGAAAGTAACGCTGGCAAAGTATTTAAGGCACGTCCGGCTTCTCAGCAGCTAAAAATAAGGAGTGGGTGTTGCCAGGATTACCAGCTGCTCAGGGGGCATCCACAAGCATTCTGAAGCCCACAGTTCTGGAAGCCACATTACAGATTGACTCCCCATCCTGAAACTAGAAGCCCAAACAGCATAACAAAAACATGATACAGGTCACCCCGCCCTAATCAACTTCACGAAACGGATAGTGAAGGCAGGACCCAGAATCCATCACAGGGTAAAAAAAAACAGATTCCTCAGAGCTCCTATGCCTCAGCTTCTGAAAATGAAATGTTTCTGCTGTATCAACTGCAAGATAGGACAGCAAATGTCATTTTATAAATTAAATTTGAATTGAATTGAAAAAAATTTGTTTTCATTTTTCATTTTGGTTATTTAAATATTTCATTTTAGTTTTTATAAATATTAAAATTTAGTTTTGGCTTTTGCTTTCATTTTCTATTTCTATAGGTTTCAACAGAAAACACATTTTTGGCTGTAACCTTTTTGTTTTTCATTATGTGTGGATGAAACATAGAAGAATTGTACCTCCAATGGGAAACATTAATTGTACTAAATTTCAGAAATATTGGATAAAGGAATCTGATTTTATAAGCAGTTGAATTGTGTTATTTTGCAAATATCTGCAGATACATTCCTGGCTGTAACCTCTTTGTCTCCCATCTAATGTGGATGAATTTTGGCAAGTTTATACCCCTCCCCAATATTACTCTCTATGCCAACTTTCAGAAGGTTTAAATAAATGGTTCTGGTGTCATAAGCAATTACGTTATAAATTTATGTTTGACTGTAACATCTTTACAATTCAACCAGTGTACATGAAATTTGGCAGGGATGTATATTACACCTCCAGGTTTCTAGGCCAAATATCATAAAGGTGTTACTGATAAAGGGTCCCAATTTTATATGCCTGCACATCATATGCAGAGAATGAGCTTATGCCAGGGATTCTCTTATGTGTCACTGTGTTATAAAATCTGTTTGTGGTGCCAATTGGCCAGCAGAAATGTCAACCAAATATCCTCATTCTGTTTTGTGATCATCCCAACTTCTGTCCCCTACTTTTTACTGGGAAGTCGGAAGCATCTGTTTAGGAAAGAGCCAATAGAGATTCCTCTTATGTCCTCTGTCACAGGCCTGCAGCATGTGATTGTGATAATAATTGGCCAGCCTGGATGTGTAAACTGTGTCTCCTGATTTCTGGGATGCTACCCCCAAAGTCCCACTTATGTCCCTTCTATGCCCAACTTAGGACCGCCTCCTATGCTCACCTACAAGTCACCACCGATTGGTCCTGTAAAGCTGGAAGCATGCAGTAATTGGCTAGTGAATGTGTCTGTCATCCTGTTGGGTTGCTCCCCATCCTCCATCCTACAGCCTCCCTCCCCCTGCCATGCCAGGTGCCTGCCTCTGACTGGCACTGCATGTGCTGCTATTTATCTGAAGAATGGTCTTCAAGGGGACAACTTCAATTCCTTATAGAATTGGGGTCCTTTATCAAATTGTTCTGTAATTTGGCAGAGGTGGCAGAGAAGGCATCAGATACATCTCTGCCAAATGACTTGTGAACAGGATGGAAAATAAAAATATTACAGCCAGAAATGCATTTTCAAGTTAATGGTATATAACATCAGGACGCTTTATCCAATCCTTCTGAAATATGGCACGGTTGGTAATCTTGTGGAGGGACACAATATTTCCTGGTTTCATGAATATTGGCTAGCAGATAAAGAAGTTGTAGCCATGAATGTGTATGGAGCTTTTCTTAAAATCACAACATTCAATTGCTTCTAAAATCGGTTTCTTTTATTCAATCATTTCAAACTTTGGTACACACAGTGCCCTCCATTTGGGGTACACTCTCCACATGTTTCATCAGAATTGAATGAGAAACAAAAAAGTTATATTTGGAAATATGTTTTTCAGTTTTTTCCCATTATTGGGGGAAAATTGTTTTTGTGTTAATTATTATTATGTTTCATTTTTGTCATTACAATAACAAAAAATAAATAAATCATTTTTGTTATCATAACAAAAACATATTGCACACCCCTAGACCATGGGAGTGCTCTGCCTGGCAAATTCAAGAGATGAGGACAAAGGAAATCAGAGGATAGTTTTTATTTGAGAAACTACTGTGCTATTATATGATCACACGCCCTCCCCCAGCGGGCGGCAGCCCTTGGGCGGCAGCCGAAGGGTGATGACAAAAGGGCGCTGGCCGTTTGGTGGCCTTTGTGAGTCCGGAGCGAGGACAGCGAGGAGCCACCCCCCTGACGGCGCCCACGCTACACTGCCACCAACAACTATTGCCGTGGGACAGCGCTCACATGACACCCGCAGGCCTGGCTTCCCCCTGATTCCTGGACAGTTAACAGTTATGATGCCTCCCTATACCTCCCTTGCCTCCTCGCCCTCTATCACCTCCCTCCTTCTCGCCTTTCTCATGGCCCGCCTCCTTCTCCCTCTTCCACCACCAGTGGCCTTTCTCCAGCCAACCTACCCGTTATTCTCACCCATGCCCATCCCCCTCCCCACCCTCATCCCCCCTTGCCCATTCCCCCTAGGCCCACCCTCACCCACCCCCACCTCTCCTC
>QEPC01009472.1:2385024-2399516 GCA_003113815.1 Sphenodon punctatus | reverse complement strand
GGTGGGCGGCATAACCCAGCAGCAAGGAGTTCCAAGGGTTAATGTTGGATGGACATTACATTACTTAATCAAGCAATTTCAGTTAGGTTAGGCAGGTTATAATCACCTCCTCTGCCAGGTTTAAAAGCAGGCAGACAACCTTAAACCTCACTTACAAGCAGTTTTAGCAAAGACACACACACGAAGCAGAGGTTAAGAACGCTGCTTCAGAAAGAAGGGACTTGCTGCATGTATGTTGGAGGGACCCCAATCCCTGCTTTAGAAGTCCCTCCTGAAGTAGTATTCTTGCCCTCTGCTGCGTGTGTGTGTGCGGGCGGGGGATTTCAAGGCCCATGAATTACCAGACTCTCAGTTACATCTCAGGATTTAAAAAGCATCCCATTTCCAGCATTGTGAACACACACCTAAAGATCTCCAGACTCACAGTTACATCTCGGAATCTCAAAGGCATCCCATTTCTAGCATTGTGAACACACAGCTAAAGATCTCCAGACTCACAGTTACATCTCGGGATTTAAAAAGCATCCCATTTCCAGCATTGTGAACACACAGCTAAAGATCTCCAGACTCACAGTTACAGGGGCACGGGTGGGGGGACCCTCGGGAGGTGGGAGGACCCTCGGGGGGTGGGAGAAGCATGGGGGGACCCTTGGGGGGTGGGAGCAGTGTGGGAGAGTGGGTCCCAGAAGGGAGATAGAGCTCACTGACAGCAGCAGCAGCCTCTGAAGCAGGTCAGACTTGGGCTGCTGCTGCTGCTTTTTTTTTTTTTTTTTTACTACTAGATGGCACGGCGGGGATCCCCCACGGCGCTAGGGGGGTAGTGCCCCAAATACCCTGAGGGGGACCACCACTGTGCACCAGCTGCAGTCTCTGAACCGTCACCATGGGTGTAATGCACAGAGCGCATTACAATTGTCCAGTCTTGAGCTGATGAATTCATGGATGATGGTGGCCAGGTCGGAGTTCGAGACATATGGCTGAAGCCACCACATAAGATGTAACTGGCAAAATGCGCTCCTTGCCACAGCCCCTATCTGGACATTCAGATGGAGCTGAGAATCGAGGAGCACTCCCAGAGTACAAACCTGGGGAACCAGTGTGGGACAGACTCCATCAATGACAGGGAACACCACACCCACAACCTTACCCAACAGCATCACCTCCATCTTGTTGGGATTCAGCCTCAGTTGACTTGCACTCATCCAATCCCGCACAGCCGCCAGACACTGAGTAAGGCACCAAGACTGCCGGGTCTGGGTCGGATGAAAAGAAGAGGTAGAGTTGGGTGTCATCAGCATATGACACCGCAAACCATCCCATCCCACGACCTCACCCAGCGGCTGCATATATGCGTTGAACAGGAGAGGGGACGGAATGGAACCTTGTGGAACTCCGCACGAGACCCAGGGAGATGGAAAACAATCTCTGAGCACCACCCGCTGAGTTCTTCTACCCAGAAATGAACGGAACCATTCAAGAACAATCCCGTCCACCCCAACTCAGTCCAGCAAGCGAGTCACCAACATCTCATGGGCAATGGTATCAAAGGCAGGCGACAGATCTAACAGAATCAGCCGGGTTGAGCAACTCTAATCCAATTCACATCGACCAAAGCCACAAGTGTAGTTTCTGTGCCATAGCCCGGGTGAATGCTGAACTGCAAGGGATCCAGAAAACTGACACGGTCCAGATGCTCCTGCAGCTGCCAAGTCACTATCTGTTCAATAACTTTCCCTAAAAGGGAAAGGTTAGAGACTGGCCGATAGCTGGTGAGAGAGTCAACGTCAAGTGATGGTTTTTTGAGCAGAGGCCACACCACCGCCTCTTTGAGGCAGCCCAGCACTCTGCCTTCCTGCAGGGTGGCATTTACCACCCCCACTAGCAGCGGCCCCAGTTTCTCCCAGCTGGCCTTAACCATCCAGGATGGGCATGGGTCCAGTTCACAAGAGGTGGCTTTGATCACCCCCAAAACATCCTCTGTATCAGTGGGCAACACCTTGTGAAACTGATCCCACAAAACTGGACAAGGCAAGGCTTCCATAACATCTGGTTCTCCTATCGTAATAAGTGTGGCATCAAAGTCATGGTGAACCTGAGTGATTTTATCCATGAAATAATCAGCAAACATGTCACAGAGGCCACTAGAAGATTCCAGTTCCAGGCGGAGGGTGGCTGAACCAACCAGCCCCCTCACCACCTGGAAAATCTCTGATGGACGAGACTTTGCAGATGTTATGAGGGCAGCAAAGAACCCCTTCTTTGCTGCTCACACAGCCACGGCATAAGCTCGTAAATTAGCTCTATGTCGCAGTCTGTTGGCTTCAGCATACGAACGGCACCACTGTCTCTCTAACTGTCGCCCTTCTTGCTTCAGCTGCCGCAAATTCTCAATAGACCAAGGAGGCCTGCGGCCATCATGGCAAACATTGGGTGTTGCTCAAATGAGCAAGTCAACTGGGGAGTGAGGCGTCTGAGGCAGCCGCCACACATTTGGCTTGCCCCACACAGCTCACTCTGGATTTCTTGGCAAGGGGCCGTGAATGGCTGAGAATGGATGCTGAGTGGTTCATGGAAGCGCGTATCCAGCTGCTCCAGCTTCAGATGGATGGTCGTATCCGATCCGTGGATCATGGGTGGCCATGCAGGGTAGCATCTCACCTGAAAACACCCAATCTCTTACTCTGTAGACAGTACAGATGGGATTTTCAGTTTTGGAAAGAACCTAAATTACCCAATAATGGCTATATCGGATTAATCCGATATTTCGGTTCTTTCTTGGTATCAGTGGTATTGGATCTTTTTCATTTTTTAACTGAGTTTTTAACATTGCAGTTCCCCCATTGAAGTCACTGGGGAAAACCGCAATGTTAAAAATCTGATACCTAGGGGAACCAAGAACCGAAAGAACCACCAATACAATGAGAACCAAAACCAATATAAAACTGACACTGAAATTTTGCCCAGAGCTCTACACCTACTAGATAATAAATGCAAGGCATAGGTAATAAAAGCTAGCTGAGAATGGAAATTGTATGGCTGGAGATTCAATAAGGTATGAGCTTAGAGGTGAAAAGGCAGATGTTTCTAGAGACAATGCTGCCTGCAGGTTTCTGGGGATTTAAAGGGAAAGCCTGCCCTTGAGTCACAACACTTGGAGAGACTCCATTCATCCACCACTGTCTCTGCTTGTGGTTAGGCAAACAAGACTCGGTTTTATCACTGAAGCATCTGCAGTTGGTTTGTTGTGAATGAAAGTCTGTCAAGTGGACACTTGTAATTAAAGGCAGGACCTCTTGGTCAAACCTTAAGCAGGTAAACATTAGGAACAGAAATAAAATAGCTTTTGCACTGGGAATCTGCAGATAGGAGCAAGACAGCTACTCTGACCATGATTCAACCCATTCAGAAAAAGGTGGAGCACGGGAGTGAGGTGATGAAAGGAGATGTCATACCCTCAGCTCTTAAGCAGATCCTCTGACTGACCTCCACAGCGGAGACAGTTACTATCGTCCTTTTGGTCCTGTGTAACCCAAAATCGTGGACACACTCACCAACCGACGTTTATTTATTTATTTATTTATTTATTTAAATATTTTATATCCAGCCCCTCCTGCCAAAGGCAGCTCAAGGCGGCTTACAGTATATAAAAATACACATATAAAAACACAATCAACATAAACATAATGCATCTAATAAAGGGGAGAAAGAGGAGAAAAAAGGGGAGAAAACATCTCTCCAGGGAAAAGAGGAGAGAAGAAGGGGTGTCAAAGACATAAAAATGCCCAGAAAATAAATACCGCAGCCTTCCCACCCTCCATACAAATAAAAACCCACCCTCAACTATCTCCCTTACCAAAGGCCTTGTGGAACATCCAGGTCTTGCATTGACGCCAAAAGGAGAAGAGGTCCGGCGCCACCAGAACCTCCGCCGGGAGGGAGCTCCACAGCCTCAATGTGGCCACCGACAATGCCCTCCCCATAGTCGCCCCCCAGGATACGCAGAGGACTTCAAGAAGCTCACTCCCGGTCGACCGCAGGGGTCAATCCAGAGCACGGGGAGTGAGGTGATCCCACTGATATATGGTGCCCAAGCCATACGGGGCTTTATAGGTAAGAATCAACACCTTGAATCAGGACCAGAATACTATAGGCAGCCAGTGCAGAAAACAGAGCACCAGTGTAATATGCCCCCGAACGACCCTGATCTAATTCACGGTGAAAATCGTCGACCAAAACCACAAGCGCAGTCTCAGTGCCATAGCCTGGAGCTGGACCGCGAGGGATCTAGAAAACTGAATCAATCCAGATGCTCCTGCAACTGCCGAGCCACTACCCATTCAATAACCTTCCCTAAAAAGGTTAGGGCCACTACCCATTCAATAACCTTCCCTAAAAAGGGAAGGTTAGCAACAGGCTGAGAACTGGCAAGGGAGTCAACATCCAGAGATATTTCTTTGAGCAGGGGCCTCACCACCACCTCTTTAAGGCAGCTTGGCATCCTGCCCTCCTGAAGGAGGGCACTGACCACCCCCACCAGCAACGGCCCCAGCGTCTACCACCTGGCCTTAACCAGCAAGGACAAGCACGAGTCCAATTTGCAAGAGATAGCTCTGACCATCCCTAGAACATCCTCCTCATCAGTGAATGAGACCCACTGAAACCAATCCCACAAAATTGGACAAGACGGGGCTTCCATATCCTCTGGTTCTCCTACTGTAATAAGTGCATCGTCAAAGTCGTGGTGAATCCAAGCAATTTTATCAGTGAAGTAATCAACAAACATGTCACAGTGGGCACTGGAAAGTTTCAGCCGGAGGGAGGCCAGACTGACCAGCCCCCCTCACCACACAGAAAAGTTTAGTTGGATGAGACATTTCTGATGCTATGAGGTCAGCAAAGAACCCCTTCTTTGATGCCTGCACAGTCACGGCATAGGCTCGCAAACTGGCTCTATGTTGCAATCTGTTGGCTTCAGTATGAGAATGGCGCCACTGTCACGCCGACCACCGCCCTTCTTGCTTCAGCAACTGCAGATCCTCAGTAAACCAAGGAAGCCTGCAGTGTCGATGCCTAGGGAGTGGATGCTTGGGAGCCGTCCAGTTGATGGCCTCAGTCAACAAGGTGTTCCAAAAGTCAACAAGGTCATTGAGCGTCCGGTCCTCAAGATCAGAGGGTAACTCCCCACCCCCAAAGCAATCCAGAACCTTTTCAGTTCCATCAATCTCCAAAGGCAAACCAACCAAACTGGTTCCACACCCCTCTGGAGTCAGACGTGCACTGGGAGACAGGCCTGTAGGAGGTAATGGTCCGTCCATGACAATGGCACCTTTGATACCTCCCCCACCAACAGATCACCCGCCTCAAGGACAGTGCAGAAAATCAAGTCAAGGGTATGTCCTTCATCATGCATTGGGCCAATGACTACTTGAGACAAGTCCATGGTTGCCATAGCAGCCATGAACTCATGCTCCACCCCTCCAAGAGTGGTGTCCGTGTGAATATTGAAGTCCCCCAAGACTAAAGACTTGGGGGACTGCAATACCACTTTCGACACCAACTCTGCTAGAGTTGGTCTAATAAGAGATCATCTGAACTACTTTGCTTCCACCTGTTATTGGATATTTTCAGACGTTACGAGATCACAGTGAACCACAGTGACTGAATACCCACCTGCGGCCGCCAGATGTTCGCCACGGTCAATACCCACATGGGGTCAATTTGAACCACGCTTCCCGGGCTAGCATGGGGAATGTCCCGGGAAGCGTGGTCAAAGAGATCCCCAGCGGGGACCAACAAAAAGTAACGTCTGGTCGTGGCGAATCCGGCCTGACGCAGCGGCCGCATTGGCCCCGCCGCCCGCCCGTCTCCCCGGAGGGCAGGTGGTGGGAGCGTGGAGGGGGCAGGGCCGTGCAGCCGCACGTTGCACCATGCGGCCCCGCCCCCTCCCAGATTCCCCACCGGGATCCCCCCGGCATGTCTGTTACAGCATGACGGGGTGACCCCGGCGGGGAATGAATGGGTTGATTTTGGTACGGGGCCAACGGGCCCCATAACATCTGAAATCACCCATTGTTGACATTTGTATTACAGTAGCACATAGGCACCCAGGTGTGTTGAAGACCTTGTTCTCCTGTGCGCTGTGACTCAACAATGGGTCTTACCAGATGTAACGCTAACTCCTCCTTTGGGGAGGGGGGGTAAACGTACATTCTGTTGTTATGTCTGTTTGGGTGTAACTTGCCTCTCTCTACAGATTAGGATCTGAAAAAATCTCGGATGCAGACGGCAAGTATCTGTCTCTTGCCCATTCTCTCTTATTTATTTAAATTATTTTATTTATTTGTTGGTTGGTTTAAATTTCATTCCCGCTCTTTCTCTAGGGCTCAGGACAGGTTATCAAATACAAAATATATAAATAAAACATACAGGCATAAACTGTACCTCTTGGGTCATAGAATATATGGTCATAAAACTCCCCCACGACCTCTCGTGTGGAGTCCCGCAGGGTTCCATTCTGTCCCCTCTCCTGTTCAACGTGTATATTCAGCGGCTGGGCGAGGTCATGAGAGGGTTTGATGTTCGGTGTCATCAATATGCTGATGACACTCAACTCTATTTCTCTTTTTCATCAGACCCAGGCCCAATAGTCTCGGTGCTTACTCGGTGTCTGGTAGCTGTGGGGGATTGGATGAGGGTGAGCCGTCTGAAGCTGAATCCCAACAAAACAGAGGAAGTGATATTGGGGACAGTGGTGGGGTTGGTATCCCCCGCCATAGATGGGATTTGCCCTCCACTGGCCCCTCAGGTTTGTAGTCTGGGGGTGCTCCTTGACTCTCAGCTCCACCTGGATGCCCAAGTGGGGTCTGTGACGAGGAGTATATTCCACCAGTTACATCTGGTGCGGCGGCTTTGGTCGTACGTCTCAGTCTCCAACCTGGCCACAATCATTCTTGCTTTCATCACCTCAAGACAGGACTATCGTAACACGCTCTATGTGGGGCTACCTATGTTGACGGTTCAGAGGTTGCAGCTAGTGCGGAACGTGGTGGGCCAGGCTCTGGATTGGCCCCTGTGGTGGACCGGGAGCACCTTTCTTGTAGCACCCCAGGTAACTTGGGGGGTGACTATGGAGAGGACATTCTCAGTGGCCGCACCGAGGCTTTGGAGCTCCCTCCTAGCATTGGCCCATGTGACCCCGGCCCTCTCCTCCTTTCAGTGTCAATCTAAGACCTGGCTGTTCCACCAGGCTTTTGGTGAGGGAGACAGGGGAGGGGGGGTTGAAGGTTAGGGAGGAGGGTTTTTATTTCTTTTGTATTTATTTGGCTCGCCATTATGTGGATTGTATATTGTTTTATATTTATATTGTATTCATTATATTTACAGTATTATATTTATATTTTTAATGTATTTGTTAGCCACCCTGAGCTGCTGCTAGCAGGAGGGTGCAGGGTACAAATTGGTAAAATAAATAAATAAATAAATAAATAAAACCAATTAAAAATCCTCAGGCCCAACTTCTCCATCGCTATCCCTGACTGTTAGGCAATTTATTATTATTATTATTATTTTGTTGTTGTTGTTGTTCCGACTGGAATCAGAACAAACAATTGTTCATTCTGATCTCCAGTTGGAAGGAACTCAATTCGTCCAATCGAAATCAGAACCGGGCAAAATTTCGGCTTCACCCCAACTGCCTGTCAAATGCACAGCTGAATAAAAAAGGTCAAGAAAGTGGGAAAAATATCCACTCCCTCAGATTTGATTTGAAGCAGACAGATTCGGCAGATATATTTACTTTTGGGTATTTGTTTCACCACTCTCCCATATGAAAGAGAACGTTGTGCAAACCATTCAGTTATCATATAATGGAGTCTCAGGATGGCCCCTGGTTCCATACATTTGCTGGGTCGTTTGAGTAGTCTGTTTAGGTGGATGCCCCTAGAACGTCTTGACCAAGTCTCACTTAATCTGTTACCTGACACCAATTTCTTTCATGAAGTTGCATTGGCTTCTGTGGAAACCTTCAGAACTAAGGTTCCAGCCAGGACTGTGGTTGTCAGCATTACATTTTCCATTTTTCTGAGAAGCAGAATGAGACACAGGATAGATTTTTGCTGGTAGCTTCTTGAGAGAGCTCCAGTGTTCCCCTCCTGAAGCTACTCCTCTCTGTAGACGTCTAACACCACGGGTGGAGGAGAAGATTCTTCCTCTGAGCACAGTGTCATATTAATAAATATGATCTGTTTGATACTTAAGATGTTTGGGGAGTTTCCATTCTGACCAGTTAAATACTTTTCTGAAACAACTGAGAATGGCCACTGCTGGAGGCAGGATGCTGGGCACCATGGTCTGACCCAATATGGCATTTGTTTTGTTCTTAAACATCTAAGGGGAATTTTCAGCAGCTCTGCAATCTGAAAAATAATAATTATTATTATTTTATTATTATTAAACATTTATAAAGCGCCAGTAACAACCTGGCGCTGTACAGAACATACAATCAGCTGCGGTCCCTACCTGTGGCTTACAATCTAAAAGACAAGGAGGGGGAGACAAGGAGAGGGGACAGCGGGAGAGACATGGGAGAAGACAAACAAACATTCAGGCGGATGCGAAGTCTCAGGTGCGTGTACTTGGCTTGGTTACAAGGTGGTCGGTAGCAGCAGTCAGCAGAGGAGGGCTGACAGTAAGAGCAAGGGGAAAGACTAGAGGGCATTGGGAAAGGCAGCATGGAAAAGGTGGGTCTTGAGGAGGGATTTGAAGGAGCGGAGGGAGGAGGCAAGGCGGATGTCGGCAGGGAGGGAGTTCCAGGCATGCGGGGCAGCGAGGGAGAAGGGACGAAGGCGGTTGGGCGAGCAGGAGAAACGAGGGAGAGCGAGGGAGGGGACAGAGGAAGAGCGGAGAGCGCGCGCAGGAGCGCGTAGGGCGATTAGGTCCGAGAGGTAAGGGGGAGCTTGGTCATGGAGCGATTTGAACGTAAGAACCAGGAGTTTGAACAGGATACGTTCAGGAAGGGGGAGCCAGTGAAGGGAGAGGAGGAGAGGCGTTACATGGTCGAAGCGATGGGCAGAGTGAATGATCTTGGTGGCAGAGTTTTGAATCGCCACAAGGGGGGACAGGTGGGAGCGAGGGAGGCCAGCAAGGAGGAGGTTGCAGTAGTCGAGGCGAGAGATAACCATGGCAATAATAATAATGGATTGAAACCATTCCCTGCTCCCACCCCTGCACCAAACCAAATTCCCATTTGGGTTGCAACTAGTCTAATAAACTCCAGCCTGGTGCGAACTGAAATGGCAGAGGTACTAAACCTGCAAACACACAGTCGGAAAGCCAATACGGCTTCCTCTCCAGTGACCCTGCTGGCGCCAGGCTAATGATTTGCTCTTACAAGGGAATTGACTTCTGGGTCGCAAGGGAATCCTCACGCACACACACACACACAAAGTTTTTGTTTTCCTTTCACAACAGACAATACTGAGGAATATGAGGTGCCCTCCCTGTGTAGATGACATATATTTGTCTGATGCAACCTGCATCGCCGCCTCCCCTCTCCCGGGACCAATTTGTTTGGTCCCAGCTTCAAAGGACGTCTTGGTTTAGCAACAGGCAGGGGCATTAATTAGCACCGTGACTCAACCGCAGCTCGTCAGCTCGTTGTAAGGGTTAGGAGCAGCTGGACTGGTGCTTTGGCAGCACCAAAGGCACTGAGGGCCGCTGAGATACTGGGGACTCCTGGTGGACAGGAAACCTCCGACCGACCCACCAACTGTCTGACTGGATTGGGCCGTGGAACTAGCTACTCCTGTCACCTGGCATCAGGAGCTGGATTCTGGCAGACTCTTGGCTACAAAGATTAATTAGGGAATTCATGCACAGGATTGCCTAATTAATGGGGCCGGTTAATCAACTTGATGCAACAAGATGAGTGTGAGAATCACATAGAGGCCCACAGAGCTTCTAACATGGGAAACGCCAGCCTATGGGGTGGGAAGGGGGCCCTGAGGCAATTCAGGAAAGGGTCTGCAACACATGGGGACCAGGAATACCCCGGGGAAATAGCAATATTTTTAATGTATTTATCTATATAGTGCACCAGCAGTGTGCCTGGTGTTGTACAACCAATAGTTATAGGGCCTTTTCACACGGGCACCTGTGCGAATGCCGCGACAGGTGCTGGGGGGATGGGTGGGCACCTGTAGAAATGGCGCCCATGGTGGGTGGGGGTGCGTGCATCCTCCCACGCTCCACCCATCTCCCACGCACCTTCACCCATCACCCACGCACGGAGCAACAGGCTCCAATAGTGGTTGTTCCATGCGTGGAGATTGGTGGAGGTGGGTGGAGATGAGTGTGCACCCGTGGGAATGGGCACATGCCCACCTCCACCCACCGTGGGTTCACACCCATTCCCCCACCCACTGCGACCTATTTGAAAAGTGCCATAGACAGGTCCCTACCCCCAGGGGGCTTCCAATTTAGTAGGGATGGGCAAACGCGGTTCGGAAGTTCGGAGTTCGGCCCGAACTCGGCCTGTTCGGATTACCGAACGCGAACACGAACCCAAACATGAACATACCGAACAGAACAGAACACCAAACGGCGAAATGGCCAAACAGTTCAGTCAGTTCGGATCGCGTTCGGGTGAGTTTGGGTGGCAAAAAAAGGTTCACTGTAAGGTGACAGGGAGGGGTAGTACTAATCATTGAGGAGCAGACTTCCAGGCACCAGGGGTGGAGAGACTTGCAAGAAATGAAACTATCTGCCTCCCCCCTTCTCAACACCTTCTGAGCTAGTCACTGTTCCTGAACAACAGGCGCTGAATAGGAATATTAGATTGCTTTAAGTTTCATTTCAGTTTTGTACCCCCCATCCCATATAGAGAGAGATATAGATAGGTAAGGGATAGTAGTTGTAGGAGCTAGCTTAGTGATAGAGATAGCGTTAGTGATTTAGTTTTAGTGTTTGTAGGAGTAGGCCTGTGTACTTATTAGATAATCCATTTAGTTCATAGCATTTAGAATAGTTAATAGCAGTTAGATTTAGTGTAGATAGATAGATATAATATTAGATTTAAAAAATAAATAAAAACCCCCATATAAAACCAAAAAAAACAAATAAAAAACAAAAGAAAACCATATAAAACCCAATAAAAAACCAAAAAAACATATAAAAAACAAAAAAAACCACCCATAACATTTCCCGAACGGCCAAACCAAACGGCCGAACCTGAACCCGGCGAACTAACCGAACTGCCGAACCGAACGGACGAACCGAACGGACGAACCCAAACCGCAATCTGTTCGCCCATCCCTACAATCTAGCCACATCATGTACAGACCCTGACGACCTGCAGTTCAGGGAGCTTGGCCTCTCAAGGGGCCGTGATGTTTAACTCAACGTAAGAAATGATTTGCAGAAATGTTGTCCCATTCCAGGCATGTATCCATCCAGCAGGAGCCTTTTGGCCATGACCCCAGCATCTTGGGATCCAGTCCTGCTGACCGCACAAAGGTACAAAAAAGCAGTGGGGAGACCTGTCTGGGATGGATGATCTGAATTCCCTTCTCCTTCACCTTGGAAGGGCTTGTCCTAATGGCTTAACCAGTGTATAGCCATCCTGAGGTTAACGAGAGATGTACTTGGGTGTAAACCCACAACGCCCACCAGGCCCCTCAGCTCTGAAGTCAGTCCCCTAGCAACGAGGGAGTGTCTTTTGAAAATGAGCATGACATCAAAGGTCATGAGTCCACTAGTGTGGACTAGGCATGCCTGGGCTCATGTCCCAATGGGCACCTGCCCTAAGGTCAAGGGGAGGGGGACTCCCCAAAGGGAATTCCAGCCAGCCTCAGCCTCTCCTCACAATGGTGGTGGTGCCACCATGGCTCCCAGAATGTAAGCAACCCTTCCAAGAGGGAATATTTAAGAGTAGGTGGGGATGGGGCCAGCACTCCACCCCCTCCCAAACTGGGTGAAAACAGATGTGACGTGGACATGCTATGTCCCACCTGGCCTAGAGAACCACCTGCACATCTGTTCCCCAGATGCCAAATGTTGACCCAGGACTGCCCCAGGCTGGACGGGTGAGCAGCTAGCCCAGAAAGCATCCCCTGGATGATCCCGGGTGCACATTCCGGGCCGTCCACGAGGGCCAACGAAAGGGTGGGTCACTGGGGCGGGGTGGGCCATGACCAGCTCGCTGCCCTCATTTGTGTTGTGGGCGCCCCTCACCTGGAGCGGACGGGCGGAAGAATGGCTCTTAAGCCACGGGCACATTTGGCCAGTGTCCCTTCCCAACCTGGAGAGTGGCAGCCACTGTTTCCCACTCCTCCACAGGCCAGAAAGTTGCCAGGCCATCAGCGCATCTATTTTTACCCTCTGAAAACTTCCTTTTTGACAGGGCACCCTGAGCACCAAATTTTCAGAGTAGGCAGGAGCAGAAGATTGGCCCTGCTCCATCCCTCAACCTCTTGGAAAACTTCCTAGCAGTACTCAGGCCACTTGCAAAGGCTCCCCCGCAGAGCCCCTTCACTCCAGTGTAGCTACGGCACTACACGAGTCAGTTCTCACCCCTCCTCCCATTATCAGGAGACCAAGGATGTTAAAAAACAGAGGTTATTGAAAAAAAGACAAAAGATTCTGGTTTCAAAGCTGAGGGTCAGGGTGGTGAAGGGTGAGAGGGCAGGTGTCACCTTGGCCGTCTGTAGACACGACAGCAATCAGGTGGTTAAGAAGTTTGCCACGTGTCTGTACGTTGTGTCTAAGTAGTGCACAGTCACTATTTCTGGCCACTGGTCTGTCCCGTTAGCCTTATATTAACTCAAATTGATTCATGCCGAGGGCCGGAAAATTTGGTTTGGACCCAACCCTGGGCCGCGTGTGGCCCCGCCTCCAATTTGCATAGCCCCACCCCAATTTACATAACCCCATCCTCTGGCAACAAGGAGCTGGGGCTGGAGACCTGGGTGACAGAAGTGGCAGAGAGGGGCCCAAATGGAGACATCGGCAGCAGCAGGAAGGTGGAGCCAGGGAGGAGGGATCTGGACAGTGCCTTTAATAGGCTTGTTGCATGGAGGAAGGAGGCTTTCGCGCCAGTGTGAGGGCTGGAGGATAGGTGATTCCCAGAGCAGGAGGAGGTGTGCTGGGGCCACAGGAAAGGTCTTTGTGGCCAGGGGGAGTCGGGCCGCAGAAAAAGTCCTTGCAGGCCTCATGTGGCCCTCGGGCCGTATGTTGTGCACCTCTGCATTAACTCCTCATTGGTTGCATGGATGTCTTGGGTGCAATAGTTGAGTGTTTTCTGTCTCCTCGTGGCTTTGTGTGTGTGTAAAGCCATTGGGTGGTGTGTTTGCAGCCGTTTCTGATCTGTCTACCTCAATTCCTCCTTGTCTGCCCTGAATCCTCCACTCCGTCCACACCTTGCTGCTGTGCACTGACAGCCCGTTCCTTGCTACACACTTTCTTTCTGCTCTCCCAAGGCACCCAGAACAGGGAAGAATAACCTGTTTAGCTGCAGCACAGAGCAGAGGAACTGGGGTAGATCTGACCACTCTTCTGCATGGACTACAACTCCCATAATTCCATGAGAGAGCTTCTGGAAGCAGAACGTCTGGTGTGAGGGGAAGGCAGGACCCCGATTAGACCCTAGACATGGAAAGACAACTGCTGTGTCTACATAATGCAACGTATCATTTATTTCCATGGGACGAGCGAACGCAGTTTGGAAGTTCGTAGTTCGGCCCGAACTCAGTCTGTTCGAACGACTGAACCCAAACCTGAATCCGAACACGAACTGACCAAACCAAACTAGATCCGAACATCGAAATGACCGAGCAGTTTGGTCAGTTTGGATCGCATTCGGGTGAGTTCATGTGGCAAAAACGTGTGACTGGAAGGCAAAACGTGACAGGGAGTGGGAGTCAGCTGAGGAGCAGACTTCCAGGCACCAAAGGTGGAGAGGCTTGGAGTAGCATCCAGTCTGCCCAATCACCATCCCTTTTCACCTCAGACCACTGGCTTCTCAGTCTGCGATTGGCCACGGGCTAGGCTGCACGGAGCCAATGGGGTTTGCGGTGAGGCAGGCGCAGCAAGAAACAAAAATGATTGCCTCCCCGCTTCCCAGCACCTTCTAGCTAGTCACTGTTCCTGAACAGCAGGAGTTTCAGAAGGTTCCCTCTCTCCCAGCAGTTTTTGTTCCTTCCTATTCCTAATCCATTTCCACCCTACTCCTATTTCACCCATCCAACCCATTTACCCTCCTATTCTCATTTATTTAGATTATATTAGATAGATTTAAGTGTTATTTTTTGTTTTTACCTCTCCCTGTGTTCCCTGTGTTCAATCTTCCTTCCTTCCTCCCCCCTCCATTGAATCCTTTCCCTCTCCCTCTTATTCCATCCCTGATTCCCTTCCCCTGTTTTAAGTTTTGGATTTATTTAGAGTAGGATTATTATTAGATTGATTTTCATTTCAGTTTTGTACCCCTCCCTGTGTTCTTT
>QEPC01009472.1:2367867-2383774 GCA_003113815.1 Sphenodon punctatus | reverse complement strand
CACACACACACACACACAAATGCAGGAAGATATATGATCTCCCATTAACCCCTGCTGTTCCCAGCTGTATCACAGATGCGGCCTGCCTGAATCCCGGCACCTTTCAAAGCTCAATGGGCCATGTCCTGACCCCCTGAGGTTTTATGAGGCTCATTTAGAGCCCCCTTTTTCCACACTTAGAGCTTTAATTGTGGGGATAAGCTACGACTGTTCAGGAAGAGCCAGAAAATAACTTGGACTCTCCCCGAGACAGTTCCCTGAATTAGTGTAATCTGTGGGACGGAGTTTGCACAGTGGAGCGCTCCCAGAAAATCTGAAGAAGCTGGAATGGAATGAGCAATAGGAAGGAGATTCTCTAAGCACTCGCAGACACATGCCAGCTCAGGACATTCTCCCGTTACGTATCCTCTCCCCCCGCCCGCCCCATGTAATGAGAGCTCTTTCCACCACATGTCACAAAAGAGCTCCTACCGCAGAAACACAACATTGTTTAAGGCAATCTTGTTCAAAAAGAAATACTTTCATCGAAATTGCCGTATTTGTTTCAGTTTTAACAAAATGAATAATGATGGCGAGTCAATTCTGTTTTGCTGCATAACCATTCCATTCCGCATATTTCATCCCATTTTGCTATCAGTCCCATCAGTATTTCAGTGACTTCACTTCGCCTGTTGCTCATTCACAATGGTGCTAGGGCTGAAACGAGAATAGATTTTATTCTCGCGAAAATCTTGCAAGCATTGGGAATCGGGATCGAGATCCCGTAGACATCTTGACCTGGATTCAGATTCTTGTAAGATTTCTCTCTCCCCGCACCCCACATGATGAGGCTGGGAGAAAGAATGCATGGGGCAGATGTTGAGCATTCTATTGGCTAGCATCTGGAAAACAGGGAGGAGTACTGTAACTGATTTTGCACGTGTTTACCCATGTGATTGCCTTGTCTGGGTCTGGAAACAGATGGGAGGGGGGAAAAGAAGGGAAGAGGCGGGCTTAGCACAGCTTTTCTGCATTGTATTGGGTACTCAGACTCCTGCTAGCCAATAGAATGCTCATGATCTGCCCCCTCCATCCTGTTCTCCCTCCTCCCATCTGGAAAGGACTTCCAGGGGGGAGCTAAAGGGAAGAGGCGGGCTCAGTACAGCTTTTCAGCATTCTATTGGCTGCTGATTCCTGCTAGCCAATAGAAAGCTAAGATATCAGATGAGTCTGCTCCTTCCCTCCTTCTCTCCCGCCTCTCATTTCTGAAAATCTGCCATTGGAAAGCTTCTTCCTCCCTCCTTCCTTCCATCCCCCCCATCAGCACAGAGTATTCTGTTTTTGAAGATTCTTGCTTTTCTCGGCAAGAATCCAGCTTATTCTCGTCACGTTTCCATTTTCAAGAATTATTTATTTATATTATTTATATTTAAAATCATTTAATACCCCGCCCCTCCTGCTCCAAGCAGCCTGGGCCGGCTTACAATGTTAAAATATATGAAATCAATAAAACCATAAAGTACAATAAAAAGGAAGGCTCAAAACCAAAACCGCCCCCCTCCCTCATCCCACCCTACACCCCATCTCCCTCGTCAAAAGCCAGATGGAACAGCTGGGTTTTACACATACGCTGGAAGGAGGGGAGATTCGGGGCCACCCAGGCCTCCACCGGGAGGGAGTTCCACAGCCTAGGTGCGGCCACTGAGAACTGCCTCTCCATAGTGGCCCCCCGGGCCACACAGGGGACCTTGAGAAGGGCGCCCCCAGCGGACCACAGAGGCCACTCCAGAGTGTGGAGAGTGAGGCGGTCCCACAGGTAAGTCGGGTCAAGGCCGTATAGGGCTTTGTAGGTCAAAACCAATACCTTGAATTGAGCCTGGAAGACTATAGGAAGCCAGCGAGGAGCCCGGAGCACCGGTGTAATGTGCTCCCGTAAGGAGATTGGCAGCAGTATTCTGCACTAGCTGCAGTCTCCGGACAATCTCAAGGTAATGAACGAGATGAGAAGTGTGATTCTTGTTGAGAAACACAAGAAACCGATGATCGAGTTTCAGCCCTGCCAGGGAAAAGCAATCAAAATTCCAAAATGAGCAAAATGAAATGTCAAAATGAACTAAGGGCGTTTTCAGATCATGTGCATTAAAGTATACTTATGAGTTCAGGTGGTAGGATGTGCATGCAAATTAGGCACAGCTTTGATAACGTTGGAAAGATGCGCCGCGCATGACCGAAACTTTTCAGCGCTGTGCTGAGCTGCAAAATCCAACGCAGTGCAGTGCATTTTTTTTTCCCCAGTCATGAGCAGCATACCTATCGAATGTTATCAAAGCCATGCCTAATTTGCATGCACGTTCCCATGCCTGAACTTTAAGTACACTTTTAATGCATGTCTGAAAAAATCTCCAAATAAAGGAATATGCAAACAATCATTTTGGATTTGGCTAGTATTCAGATATCCAGAGGAGTGACCAGAAACACAAAAAATATTCATGAATTTTAGAACCCATTGTTAAGGCTGTTATTTAGCTTCAACTGGAGTGAATCACTGGGGCAGGGATAATGAGGGCGGGTGGAAGAGCAGGACTTTGCTTCTGGGAAGTAGGACTGAAATTCAGAAGTTAAACTAAAAAATAAATAAATTGCCTTTTGTGCATGTGCAAAATGGCACGTGTAAAAGGATCTGGTTGGAATTCTGACTGAAAAATTATACTGATCAGAATTCCAACTGGAATTATGGCAAGCCGCTCAGATTTTGCAGAACATTTCTGAAAAATTGGAATGGCTTTTCTGAGCCACCCCTACCAAAAATGTTCTTTCCACCCACACGGGCAACAAGCAAGAATGAAATTGGTTGGTCTTAATCAAATTCTTAGACTAGCCCCATGCAAATCCAGCCTGAACATCCTCAGCTTTGGTGAGGACAGGTTAACATGAAGCCCCTGGACCAGGATTGAGGAACGCCTGCTAAATGTGGAGTAGGTTGAGCTGAAATGGGTATCCCAAAAATGGAACTGAAAATGTGTGTGTGTGTGGGGGGGGGGGGGTAATTTCCGAATTCTGATATCTGTTCACACTCCATCAGATAATTGTTCTGATTATTCTGTTTTGTGTTTCCTATTTATTTATTTATTTAGGCTTGGTTATTTTAAAATTTTAGATACATAATCCTGACAATATTTGTGTTATTGTACATGCATAACCGCTGAAACTGCTGCAACCAAAATGATTGAAAAACCAAAATGATTGAACTGAAAATTGGAAAACACAAGGAAACTAAAACAGACTGCCCCCCCCCCCCAAAAAAAAATATGGTTAGGCAAGTAGTCATTTTTGATTGTGGAAATTGTTCCTGTATCTGTAGTAATACCCCAAAATCCACAAAAAATAACCCAACGCTAGAACTGAAACAAATACCCCCCAAAAAGGGATATGCTTGTCAGATTTCCAATACTTCAATGGTTGCGTACCCAATGTCCATGAATGTTGACTTCCGGTCCCAGAATATCAACTTCCGTTCCTGGAATATTAACTTCTGGTACCAGTTTACTCATTTTCTGTCCCAATTTGGGGGGGGGTTCATCCCTATCAACCAATTAATAACAGGAAAATCAGTAATTTGGTACTGGAAATTACCAATGATTTGGGGGCTAATACCCGACACAGTACTCAAAAATGCTGGTGTTACCCGCGGGCACCTGCCCTCCACCTACTACCCAGGGGCAGAACCCATGAGTGGAATAGCAGCAGGTCACGAGGTTTGAGTGAAGACTGAGGATCAGTGGCCACGTTCAGAGTGAAAGGCCAGTATTTAAGTAGCCGACTGTGCGGCAGGATTGAGATGTACTGCAACTTTAACACCACAAAGGCTCCAAAGCACCTTAAAAGAAAGAAAGGCCACAACAATTGTTGGGCTGAGTGTGCTCTAAACATGCTGTGGTTGCCATAGGTACCTATACCCAGAGGAAAGGAGGGGATTCATTAGCTCTGAAAAGAAATCTCAGCGCATCCTGCGTGCCAGGTAGCAATGCAGTCACTGCTGCACGACTGATCGGAGGACACAGAGTTCAGGGAAAAAACAGCCTCACTGAGGTTTCTGTATATCCTCAAGTATCAGAAAGATAAGTCTTTGCCACAGGAAGCTTCCTCCACTCTTGTGATTCCACAGTGATTTCCTAAAAAGCCCGATAAGCCCACCTCCCTCGCAGCAGGAATTTGGGGGCCGTGTCCCAGAATCCTGGTGGGAAATCAGCACAGATAAACAATGCAGGAGGGCTAAGTTAGGGGTGTGCCGTGCTGTTTGTTTTCTTTTTTTAATTCATAAAATGAATGAAGCCCCATTCATTTTAGTAATTAAAATATGAACATGGATGAATAAGCAAACATTTGCAGGTGGCCATTTTCCACGTGCACAGCGATTTATTTTTTTTAATGTATTTTTTTGAAATTTTAAAAATAATTTTAAAAATCACTGCCCATGAACAAAATGACCACCGGACCATGCTATGCATGCGCAGTCCTTTTCTAAAATGGAAATGCGCTGTGATTTGCTATTATAATTTTTTAATAAAATAAATAAAACAAAAAAACTAAAACAGTAGAGTTTACCCAAAAAAACCATGCTAAAATGAAGGGGTTTTCTAAACAAAAACCTTTCAGGAGCGGTATTAGGCAAATATCTGTCAAGTTGTCTGTTTCAACTTGTGTTTCAGCAGAAATTTTCAGTGGAAATTTTCTACGAAATTGGAATGGCAACTGAAATTTCGATCGGAATTCCAATCTAATGAAAATTTTGACTGGAATTCCAATGGAATGATTTGTGCATTAATGTGCAGTCATTTTGGCTTGGCCATCACCATTTTGCACATATGAAGTATGACTGCAGCCTTTTTACGCAGGCACAATCAATCAAACATTTTTTTCCCCCTATCAACTCTGATGAAGCAGAATCAGAAGGTTCATTCAGTTGTTCTGAATGGAATGGATCAAACGGCCAGATTCTATCGGAAACGGAATCTGATTTAAAACAAAATTTCACCTCTAACCCAGCCAAGACCCTAACAGGTTTCCCCCCAAGGTAGGTGAGGCTCATTCTGTTATAGGGCTCTTTGTAGTCACAGGTAATGAGAGGAGCATGAAACGGAAGCTCACTCCCTGCATAAACCTCTAGGAGTAGGGCTAAAATGAGATTTTGGGGGAAAAAATTGAAATCCTAAATCCCGATACCATCTTGGTCAAATCAAGAACATCTTGGTAGTTGTCAATGTCTTGATCAACATTTTGTTTCTCGAGTTACCGATAAGGGTCTCACAAAGATCCTGTTTAATGCTTTGCCGTTTACCACTTTTCCACCAATTTCAAATCCCAAGAGGTAATACCAATGCAATAACACGTTTCTTCTATCTTCTCTGCACTCCATTTTCCCTTGTACTTGGTGGAATTTTGGTTTCACACCTACCCTATTTCAGTCAATCGTTTTTGTACAGACATACTCTTTCCCTCCCCCTTACTTTCCTCCTTGACTGTATAAGAGTATTGTCCTCCATTTTGTCTTTGTGTGATATAAGAGTCTGAAGTGAGGGAGGCTTAGGGTAACCATGGAACAAATGGGAAAATGGCAAAGCAGCTACACAGTAAATGGCGGAAACTGGTAATTGATACCATTATGCAATAATCGGTAATGGTATGTGGCATGTGGTATTCTGGTAAATGGAAATATAGAAAAGTAGTAAATAGATTATACGGTAAATTGGGTATGTGGTAACAGTAACATGGTATTAATCGATATTTCAGTGAATTGCTGCAGTATGCAGATACTGATTAGTTACTTGATTAGCTATCCAGAATTTATTTAAATGTTGGTTGAAAACAATCGTTTTTAAGCGGACGGATAATCCCTTGTTTTTATCTGCCATAGAGGAACATTTTTTGTCCTCATGGGATAGAGATATATTAGCTGAAGTTTCTAAATTAGGCTTCTCCAGGGACTATCTTTTGGCCCAGGGTTTCCAGGGAGCAGTCTCCTTGGTCAAACAGCGTATTCTGGACCAAACACTCCAAGTTAAAAACTCTCTATTGGATTCCCAACCGGTGGCCCCTTTGTATAAAGGACTGGCTACTCCTACACAACCTCTCGGTTAAATATTTTCCTGGCCTTACTCTCAGCGTAGAGTCATTTTTACAAGGTTCAGGCTTAATGTCTTTCCCTCTGCAATCCTGGAGGGCCGTTATAACGGTACCCCCTGGGAGGAGAGGGTTTGTACTCTTTGTGAGTTAGAGATGATCGAATCCCTGCCCCATGTTGTATTGTACTGCCCGGCTTACCGTGTCCCAAGGTTGACATATTTGTCAAGGTTTTTGGCCAGTAAACCCACTTTGGGTGAATCTTTGATCTTAGTGGCTCTTTTTAACCCTGTGGACTCAATTAAATCTAGGGCAGTGGCCAGTTTTTGCAATCAAACTTCCCAGATTCGTGTCCATCTATTGAGAAGCAACTAAGGCTGTTTTCTCGGTTTCTGATTTGGAAAACCCCGCGCTAGGAGTTTTATTTGAAGGACAAGATGCTTCTTGTTACTGCTCCCTGTTTAAATATTACTTTGTTCAGAGTCATTTTGATTGTATTTTAAGTTATATCCATGATGTCTATATTTATCTGAACTTTGTTACATTTGCTATATTTGTTTATAACCCTCGGGTTGAACAATAAAGTATTTTGATTTGATTTGATTTGATATCCAGAATTTAATTTATTAATGACAGTTGCAGAATTAACTATTTGATTCAGCTCTTCCCACTCTGAAACTGTGGACACCGCCTACTTTTGCATGGACTCTGGACCTCACCTAGACAAGGGGGATCATTTCCCCCTGCCCCAGAGAAGTGTTGTGAGGAAGTGCTCAGGTACAATCGTGTGAGCGTGTTATTTAAGTGCTGTTGATAGATTACATTACAGGGGGGTCTAAAAAAATCAGGCCTTCAGTTTGAGAAATAAAACTCGTGTGAGGGAAGTTCATTGCAGCTTTAGGTTTTTCTGGGCCTCTTGGAGGTGCGGAACTAACACAGCCTCTCTCTGTGCTTGCACTGAGACAGCAGAGCAGAGCGATCGCCTCGTTTCACTTACTGCTCAGAGGGGCTGGTAGGAGTCATTCAGATGCTTCAACTGTGCATGTGAAACAGATCTGAACTGGCATTCAAGTCCATGAAAGGAGCAGTTGAAACTGTTGGCTTCACTTACTCTCCCCAGTGGGACCCTCCCGCCTGGTAAACTTACACAAGTCCGCTTTGCTCTCAGGATGGATTTGAAAAGGCTTCTCACCTGCCAAGACCCAAGTCCAGAGTTTTGAATTCCCACCTAAATGTGTGGTTTACAGTCAGCCGTTTGCATTTCTCTGCTCTATTTACACTGTGTCTTTGCCTGCTAGAGATGCCAAGAGCGCTTGCAAGGAAAGCACACAACTGTCAATTCAGGTTTTAAGAAAGGAAGAGCACAAGTTGGGTGTAGTCTTCAGGGCTTAATTCGCCTTGCTACCAAGCCAACAAAGGGGTCCCAGCTCTGATGCGGATGTGACCCATAAAGAATGAGACCAAAACAGTCCGTGGGGTTGTGCATGGGATCCTGAACAGTTGACAGAAACAAATCCAGGAATGGATGTGAACCATGGATTAGATGGGAAAGGCTCTGAACTAGAGCTGAAACAAGTACCACAAAAATGGGGCTATCTGATGAATTTCCAGTACCCGATTGCGACCTGAATTGAGCCAAAGATGTCCTGTACTGTCGACTTCCGATCCCAGAATGTTGACTTCTAGCACCAATTTTTTGACTTCCATTGCCTATTTTTTTTATTTTCCATCTTGGAAAGAAATTCTGGTCTCGATTTTTTTTGGTTTTGGTACTGATTTTTAGGTTTTCCGACCCGATATGCTGATAGGTAGCGCTGAATTGAGCTATCTCAGCAAAAGATGCATTTCTGTCTTTTTTACTGTTGAAAAAATAAAAAGATTTTGTTCTTTCTTTTTCCTCAGTGAAATACAGATTTTCACCTGTCATCTTGGAAGTTTTTTGTTACAATTATTCAAGTTTCCAAACACATTTTGGAGGGGCTGACATTTGTACATTTGGCTGGGTGGCTGAAAACCAGGGGAAAAAAAAAAGTCTGCGTTTCAGGGGGATTTGCTTTCTTTAACTGAACTCCCTAGAAAATTCAAGACAAAATTTGGACAAAATGCAAGGAGGAGAGAAAATGGGTTTTTTAAAAAACATTTTTTGGAGGGAAGGAATTGGAAACTTTCTCAATCAGCACAGAGAGCATTACCTTCTGGTTTTTGCAATTTCCAAAAGACCACCAGAGCCGTCCTTAAGCTTTGTGGGGCCCAGGGCAAAAATAAAATGCAGGGGCTCGGGTGACCCTTCCCCCTTGGGGACAACCTCTGTGGTGCCCTGAAGGGGGTCATGTTTGGGGCCATACTGAGAGGGAGTGGTGCCCCCCACAACCTATCTTAGGGTATTTTCAGACATTACGAGATCACGCTTAGCCACAGACAACCCCTGTGGTGGGGAATGGTCCTGTAATGTCTGTTTGATGCCAGTCAAATGTTCACCACAGTGAACCTCCGGCGGGAATCAAAATAACCACGCTTTCAAGGATGGTCCGGTGGGAATCACTTTTTGCCCCCAACAGACGTGATGTTACCACACTCAACCACGGCGGGATTCACTGTGGTTGAGCGTGGTAACGTCTTGTCTGGCCTCTGACCGTGGTCCAGAATCCGTGTCCATGCTCGCTGCCGATTCCGTGCTGTGGTCAATACCCTGGGGGGTGGGCGGGCACCACAGCCGCATTGGCCGCTTCATGCGCCTGTCTCCTGAAGGGCGGACGGCCTCAGGAGCATGGGAGGGGTGGGCTGTGTGACCGCATGTTGCACCGCGCAGCTTCCCCCCCAGATTCCCCACCGGGATCAGCCAGCACGTCTGCCAGCCGTGACGGTTCGATTCCAGCGGGGAATCAAAAGGGCAATTCTGTGACGGGGCCAAAGCCGCCCCGTCACGTCTGAAATCACCCTTAGTAAAAATAGAGGCCACTGCAGGGCCCTCAGAAGTGAACAGGGCCCGGGGCAGCTGCCCCAGGTCGTTCTGTGGTAAGGCCGGCCCTGTAAGATCATTTTCTGCTCCATTCCCTGGCTTCACTCACTCTCACACACACACACACACACNCACACACACACACACACACACACACACACACACACACACACACACACACACACACACACACACACAGAGAGAGAGAGTTCATTTGCAGACAGGAATAAGCCTGTCTCCTCACTATAAGCCTGAAATAATTGCACGAGTTGAGACTCTTATCGTCTTGTACATTCCTTCTTTTCTTTTATGTAATAATTTTCCTCATTAGAGCAAAGCGAGTGATAAAGCGTCACAATGGAGATGTAAGCCTGGCTTTGTTTATCCAGAAGCAGCCTGCTTTCTTTTCGTGTTCCAGCAGCCCCTCCCTAACTCTACCAGGTCACCTGGTCTCCTAACTAGGCTCCCTTCCAGTAAGGAGGTGAATCAACTTCTCACTGCACCGTTACCCTTTTTGCAAAAAGCCTTCTCAAAAGGAGCCATTTTGCACCCATTTCCAAACCAGACAGAGTCTAATGCAAAGCATCCCTATGCAGTTCCAAGGAAAACATGTCCCTAAGCTGGCTGAAGGCAAGTAGGTGGTCAGTCCACTCCTCTGCCAGTGGAGGCTTCAACAAATTAGGGCTGGAACTCGGTACTCGGATTTCCCTCAATTTTCCTAAGTACCCGCCCAGTTTTTTTGAGGTCTGAATGGCCAAGGAATAGCCCTGCCACTTGGAATTTGGAAAAACCTTGGCTGCGTGCAGGGAGCAGGGTGAGTGGGCAGCACGGCCAGAGAAGAGGGAAGTGCAAGCCAGGGAAGGGAGGGTCAGGGAAGAGGGCCGTGGAAAACAGGGAAGGGGTGCAGGGAAGAGGGGAGCAGAGACCAGGGGATGGGGAGGCCACTCACCTAAAAGCCACAGGGGAGCTGGGTGCACCACTCTGGACTCTGTATTTTGAATGAAGTTCATAGTCCTAAAGTTCTCTGGGAGCATGGTGGGAAATGTATTCTAGCTTGCTCCCAGACAGCATTAGAACTATATGAGAACTCATGCTGTCTGGGAGCAGCTGGACTACATTTCCCAGCATGTTCCCAGAAAGTTTGAGCATGCTCTGAGAAACTTCATTCAGAACACAGGGAGGCAGAGTCCAGAGTGGTGCACCTGGCTCCCGCACAGCTTCTAGGTGAGTGGGACCCCTCTTCCCTGAACCCCATAACCCCCCCTTTCCTGGCCTGCACTTGCCTCTTCCTTGGCCATGGCATGCTGCCCCCTGCCCATCTGAATCCGGAGTATTCTCTGAGGTTCCGAGGATCAGCTCGAACATTCGGGACCGGTCCTCAGAACCTCGTGAATATTTTTTTTCAGACCAGCCCTAGAAAATATCCAAGTCATTTTCAAATGACTCTTCCACATTCCAATGCTGGGGACTTCTAACAGCTGTACGGCCCTCTCTGCCTTGAGTTTTCTGGTAATGATGAATACTAACGATCCTTCACTTTTATTCTAATTGCCTGCCTGTCAGGTTTTGTGACCCTTCCCCGTCTTCCAACTCTCTCTTATCAGATGTCATTTTTTCTTTTCTTTATTTTTTCATTCCTTCTGTGTTGACATGATGTTGAAGCATTTCCTTAAATAAAATAAAGAGAGAGAGAGAGAGAGAAAAGAGTGGGAGAAAGAGAGGGAGATGAGAATAACAACCTTCCTCTGAATCTGGAACATTCATTTTTCAGATTAGAAAATAGTGGCTGTGGTATATAATTAAAATTAATAGGTTAATTAGAGAATATTTAGAACCCCATCCCTCCGAAACAGATGCCGTCAGATGCCTGTCAATCAGGCAACATTTGGAATCTAACTAATGTGTACAGGAAAAGCAGAGATCTGATTGGAGTGTACCAGGAATTTGCGGATATGCTCCAATATTTCCCTGGAAACCACCAAGCGCATGGACAATATTGTGAGTTTCTAATGAATGGGAAAACCAGACTCTGCGCTTTAGATAACGCTTTCGCGAATTCCGCCTGTTGTCTTGGTAGTTCCTTCTATCCCTGATGCTAGAAGCTTTCTGCCAAGCAATCAGCTGTTCACAGCAAGATCTTGGGGAATGACTCTAGCTCCCAGAAGCCCCGCTCGATTTGGTGAAAATGAGATTTGTAACCTTGAGAGCAAGATGGAGTTGGAAATGCAAGTGATTTCTTACATTACCCACCACAACGGCACCTCTGTCCGGGCGCAGGAGCAGAGTCTCAAGAGCCGGCAATGAAAAGGTGTGGCCTCCAACATAACTCTTCAATGGGCTCCCAAGATGAATGGGAGGGGAGAGCCAACGGCACCCAAGAGGGGCCTGGTCTGAAACAGGGAGTACACAGTTACCGGGTTTAATCAGCAAAAGGTTTGCAGCTCAGGCCGTGCACATGGCAAACTAAAGAGCCCCCGGGCAGGTGGAAAGGGTGCAGCAAGATGGCCTGTTGAAAGGGTTTGGTTAACAAATGCAGTAGGCTGCGTCAGTTAGCATGCAAGACTGTACAGCATAATGCGACTAGTGACATTCAGCATCGCTGAAACGAGAGGAAAAGAAGACCAATTATAAGACCGTCTCCTCCCCAACTTTACTTTGTGATTCCTAGGGCCAGCAGGAGGCACCTTCTTTCAAGTTCTATCAGAATGCCATGTCCGTATAGAAAGCACACACAGCACGAGAGGCCTTCTCGGTGGCTGCTCCACATCTCTGGCGCTCTCTTCCCTTGGAGAATTTCTAAAGCTTTCACCAGTTCCCTGGGGGAGAAGATACCCCACGGCCATCCAGGGTCAGACCAATGGTCCTTCAAGCCCAACATCCTGTCTCCAATGGCGGCCATTGGTGGTTGTCTTGGAGACGTACCCAACAGGGGACAATGGTAGCAATCCACTCCCTGCTGTTCACTTCCAGCTCCTGAAAGCCAGAGGATACATCGTCCCAAGCACCCCTTCATTAACGGACCTATTTTCCAAGAATTTGTCCAATCCTTTTTTAAACCCAGCTATGCTCCTGGCCTTGACCACACCCTCTGGCCACAACTTCCACGAATCTACGGGCCATTGTATGAAAATCCTTATTTTTATTTGTTTTCAATCTGCCGGCAGTTAGTTCCATGGAGCGTCCCCTAGTTCTAGCGTTATCTGAGAGGGCAAACAACTTCCTAGGTACTCATTCCACACCACTCATGATTTTAGAAATGTCTATCCCATCCCCTCTAAGCCATCTCTTCTCCAAGCTGATGAGCCCTCTCTCAAACCTCGACTCATACGGAAGCCGTTCCATACCCTTAACCATTGTTGTCACCTTTTCCTGCACCTTTTCCTTTTTCTTTTTTGAGATGGGGTGACTAGAACTGCACACCCTACTTAAGTAATGGTCACACCATAGAGAGGTCACCATAATTTTGCTTTTATTCGTTATTAACATGAACAGAGCCCCATTCATTTTAGTAACTAAATTCCCCAAAGTGAATAAATAAACAAACTGCATACATTTCCTTTCATTTGTTTTCATTAAAAAAAATAAATGTTAATTACAAAAAGAACCGTGCAAGTCCAGATTGGCCACTGGGGTCATTCTGCTCATGAACAGCCGTTTTCCAAAATGGTGATGGCAGTTTTGCCACCATTTTGGCAAAAGGCAGCCAGTCCGCACGGGTGCAAAATGGCCACCGTGAATGCGCAGAACAGTGGCCCTTTTCCAAGGGCACATGCATGGTGGGCCATTTTCACATGTGCAATGATTTTATTTTATTTTTTATTTACTTTTTTTTAATGAAAAATGGAATGAAAACAAAGGGTTTTTTTTAAATGAAAACATGAAAACAGGTGGATTTTTTGAGCTGAAAATAAAAACAAAATAGGTCAATTCTGCCTACCCTTAATATATTGGCTTTATGATATTTTCTGTTTTATTCTCTGTTCCTTTCCCAATAATTCCTAACATACTCTTCTCTTTTTTGACAGCAACACTAAGCTAAGGATTTCAATGTACTGTCCTCAATGGGTAATTTCGGATTTTACGAAAACACTTTTCACCACAGGGTGATTTCAGACGTGACGGGGCGCTAGTCACCCCGGCACGGAATCACCATGGGGATTCCCCGCCAGGATCACACCGGCACGTCCAACAGATGTGCTGGCTGATCCCGGCGGGGAATTGGGGAGGGGGCGTGGCCATGTGGTGCAACGTGCAGCCGCATGGCCCCGCCCCCCCATGCTCCTTCGCCGCCCGTCCTCTGGGGACTGGGAGACAGGCGGGTGCCATGGCCAATGCGGCTGCAGCACCCACCCGAATTGACCATGTCCCGGAATCCCACCGCAGATTTCGGGCCGTGGGAGCCCAATGGCGTGGTGAATGTGATTCCCCGCTGTGATTGACGGGGGTGAACATCTGGGGGGGAACTTCCATTCCCCCTTCAGATGTGACAAGACCTTTCTCGCTCAGTGGGAATCCACCATGGTTGAGCGTGATCTCGTCACGTCTGAAAATACCCATGGTGAACCCCAGTGAATTCTCTGTGGTGGTGGTGTTTCCATGAACGTCAATTTGGTCCCGGTGTTAGAGTGTAGCATAGTGGATAAGGTGTTGGGCTTGGCTCTTGGAGACCAGGATGCAAATCTCGTTTTAGCTGGACCCACTGGGAGGCCTTGAATAAGTCGGTTTAGGCCAATCCCATGCGCCACGCCCATGCACGCATCTCGTTCAAAACTCCATTGAGACTACATTGTGCCTCACAGACCCCCCACATGGAGGGGATTTAGAATTGTGCCACTGTCTCTCAGCCTCTGTTCTTGTTCTGTAAAATGGGAATAAGAATGAACTACTTCTGAACTAGAAAAGGATTGTCAAGCATTTTTAACCCTGAAAACACTACAGAAATTAAAAACTATACTAACTGATGTGTTCAGTTGCCACAAAGAAAAACAATTAGGGCTGAAATGACCAGCAGAAATAAATATTCCTGGGATTTTGCAAAATTTCCTATACATTGTAGTCAAACCGAATGATAGTCCATCACAATATTAAGTAGGGGTGAGCCGAGAGCAAGTGTTCCCATTCCAAAGGGAAATATTGACCTCTTGGGAGTGCTTGCAAGTGTCCGTATATACTTCGTCAGTAACCGCCATTTCCCCCATCATTTTCAGCGCTTTCTGAGACTTTTTGTCACTTTCCAGGACGTTTTAGTCACTTTCATCACTTTCTGGGACTTTATGTCACTTTCCAGGAATGTTATGACAGTTTTTACGGCAGTTTTACAGCACTTGCATGGCAATTTCCAGCACTTCCCTGGTGCTTAGCCAACATGTTTCCATCTCCACAGCCCCTGGGGATGCACACAGGGCACACACAAGGCTTGGGACTGGCCCATGGCAAGCCTGTTCAACTTGCAAAAAATAATGACAAATGGCGGAAACACTGGGAAGTCAAAAAGCACCTGAAATATTCTGCCATTTGGGTGTGCAAGGAGAAAACATCATTACAGGAAGCATTTCTCAGTGGAAATAAACTATTATGGTGGAGGCAGAAGAGGTGGCGCAATGAATGGTCAGGCTATGATGAGAACGTCTTGCTTGCTTGTAACTGAGACAGGACTGAACACAGCCTACAACCCATGGCAACATTGAGCTTTGCTAATCTGCCCAGTAAGAATTTCTCTTCTCGACCATAGCCCGGATGACAAGTTTCAGAGCCGACTCTGAGTACGCGGCCCCTTCTCTCTCCTTGCTGATTTCACATCCCTGCATGTTTACTCAGGGGTTTGTTTGTGTGCTGCTTACGGAAAGGTCGGCTGCCTTTGTTAAAGCTCAGTGGAGAATCAACGACGGGAGAAAGAAAAGCCATTACGCTGAACGAGGCTCTTATTCC
Source organism: Sphenodon punctatus (assembly GCA_003113815.1). Lineage (NCBI taxonomy): Eukaryota > Metazoa > Chordata > Lepidosauria > Sphenodontia > Sphenodontidae > Sphenodon > Sphenodon punctatus. The sequence goes on along the minus strand of QEPC01009472.1, from coordinate 2,368,788 downwards.
TTGTTGCAATTATTGTGTTTCTCCCGGCGCTGAAGACAGGAGCCGCGAGGCCCATTTATATAAGATGCACGCGTTGGATTTGGCCTGGCACACAGCAGAGGAGACATCAGAGGCTCCAGCTTTCTCCATCCTGCCCATGAGCATGTTCTCCCATAAGCAGGTTTATCAATGAGATGAGTTCCGCTGCCCTGCTGCCAGTTTTTAAGCTTATTGTTTACCAGAACACACGGAAACTGCAAAAAGGTTTTCCAATCGCAGGAGCAGCTTCTGATGTGGTTTGCGCTGTTCAGAGCCCGGCGGCAGCAAATAAGAGCGGGGGAGAGAGAACTAAAACAATGGATAAGAAAGCAGGAGGAGGCGGGAGGGAGCAAGCCCGGTTTTATGAACAGCTCGTCTAATAACTGAGGCTCCCTAATTGCAGAAAATTGCTTGTTCATTCAAAGAGCTCATTGTTTCCAAAAAGAGAGAGCGAGAACGTTTTCCCTTACTGTACAAAATCTCTCTCTCTTGACACATCTTAAATATTGAACTGTTTGCCAATTGTTTAATGAGCGCCTGTCATTTACATTTGTTACAGTTGATAAAGCCATCTTTTGCCATCCTACCCCAGACTGGCCAGTGCGATGTCTCACCAACCGATCTGCTTGCTCAGTTCAGAAACAGAACCCACCTGCAGGTCGTCATCCCACTGTGGCTATTCTCTTCCCTACTTGACCAGAGATGGAGCTAGAGGCGCCAGAACCATCATTCCCCAGCATCAGGAGAGATAGGGAACACTTAAGAACATAATAACATAAGAACATGAGAAGTGCCAGACTGACTCAGACCAATGGTCCATCTAGCCCAGCATCCTGTCTCCGACAGCGGCCAATCACGGTGGCTTGGGAGAAGCACCCAACAGGTCACGATGGGGGGATCCAT
>QEPC01009472.1:2337286-2348398 GCA_003113815.1 Sphenodon punctatus | reverse complement strand
AAAATAGAAAGATAATGTAAAAAAAAACAAAAAACCAATGCATGAACAAATGGCCACCGGGCCATTCATTCTGCGCATGCGCGGCCTTTTCAAAAACGGCGGCAGCAGCAACAGCATTGCCGTATTTTGCAAAAGAGCAGCCAGTCTGTGGTTGTCCAACATGGCCACTGTGCATGGGCAGATTAGCTGCCCCTTTCCAAAATGGCAGCGACTCTGCCGCCACCAATTTGGCAAAGGCCGCGCATGCACATAATGGTCCAGTGGCCATTTTGCTCATGCACAGTTATTTATCTTTTATTGATTGATCGATTTTAAACCGAACAGCAACAGGCCTGTTGCGGTCTGTTACAAATTAATCCGTAACTGCCTATTATGGGCCGTTATGGATTATCCAAATCTGTAGCATCCATCCCTAGTATCCAATATCCAGTCAGATACCAAATGGTATCCAGTTTAGTATCCACCAGCTATCCGGTTAACCAATTACCATTCACCGAATTGCCATTTACTGTATTACTGTTTAATGACCATGTAGGTTTTTTAAATTTGTTTTACTCCTTCCCTCGGACTGGTTTGGTTATGCAGTAATATGGTAAAATGTAATGCAGTATTCAGGAATACAGTAAACAGTAATATCCAGTATTCCAGTTTGGTGATTAGCCTCCAAAGTTACCAGATGGTTACCAAATAATGATCAAGCTATCCAGAATTTCACTGTGGATCATTGGGAGGTTGCTATGACTACTTGTACTCTCCCAGTCTAGAGGGAGGCCAACAAAAAATGTTTTAGAGCCCCCTCTTGGGCACCAAATTAGGACTGAAGCTTAATTCTCGGTTTCTCGTGTTTTTCAACAAGAATCACAATTCTCATCTCATTCTTGCAAACAAGAATGAGATGAGAATCAGATGGGAGAGGGGAGCTGAAGGGAGAGGCGGGCTCAGCACAGCTTTTCAGCATTCGATTGGGTGCTCAGATTCTTGCTAGCCAATAGAATGCTGAACATCTGCCTGCTCCATCCTGCTCCTCCCCCCGCCCCCAATCTGGAAAGGACTTCCTGATGGGAGGGGGAAGAGCGGATGGGAAGAGGCGGGGTCAGTACATCTTTTCAGCATTCTATTGGCTGCTGACTCCTGTTAGCCAATAGAATGCTACGATATCAGCTGAGTCTGCCTCCTTCCTCCCACTCTGCCCCCTCCTATTTCGGAAAATTTGAGATTGGGAAGTCTTCCCCACCGAGATAGCTGCCAGCCCCAGACAAGGTATGAAAGCTAGGAAGGAAACAGTGTGGCTTTCTCCTCCCTCACCGTAATGTCTCTGGGCTGGGGTTTAATTTCTCAGATTTTGACAAGATTTCCCGTTTTGGCGATGTCTTGTTTCAGCCCTAGTAATCAGGTGCCCGTATTGGTACTAACTTGGGTACCTGACCGATTACTTGAAAATGTGGATATTCCCCCTGGATCGCTAATGTGCTGGCGGCTTTAGCTCTAAGTCTCACTTCTGTGCACGGTAGTTGTGTGCAAGTTATTTGGGTTCACGGTATTTGTATTCAAAACAGAGAGGCTGATGGGTACACTTCCCAAAGCGTTCACTGTACTAAGAGACAATCTGGAATTCATTCCAGGCAACACAGTCGTTAAACAGATTGCTAATTCTCCACATGTTCCAATGGTGGCACCAGGAGAGCCTCTGAGCTCTCTTTTCCTGTTCTCGTTGCTGATTTCTTGAGGTTAAAGCTCTCAGTCTCACACAAAATCCAGTGCTCGCATACACTCAGACCCAGCTTCACAGTGCCCTCATGGGACGCTCAGACCCCAGAGGCAGACAATCACCTTTCTGTTTCTCAATTACCTCCACAATAGTGGAATGTCAGCAAAAGGTCTCGCCATGGTTTGATATCCCTACTTCGGCCTCTGATAAATTGCCAAGTGTCCCAATTAAATACCTCGCCACCCCAACGGTGCCGATGTTACAGCCACTTTAGAGTGAAGTGTGGTTACCTAGAGCTCTTCTTTAAAGACTGAATTATGCAGGGAAATAATTGCCAATGGTTATTATTATTTATTACTTACAGAGAGGCACGGCGGGACATGATTGGAATTTGTCCTCGCTGGAGATGCTCAGGAATATTGTTTCACGCAAACCAGGGTTTCCTGCTGGGGCTGGGAGAGACAGAAAGCTTTGGAAAACACCAGCTTCCTTTAAACTGATTCTGTAGCATGTGCAGGAGCCATACATTTCTAGAGACAGCTACAGAAGCTAGGCAGAATCCAGGCAAGAGAGGACAGAGCCCTGTTGGGGTGTCCCACAAGGACCACCAATACATTGGGGGTCTGTGAATAAACTTGAAATGGCGACATGAGATTGAAGGGCTGGCAAAGAATATACACCCACAGAGTCTCAAATGGGGGGAGGCAATGGTTTATGGAGGGTACGTGGTGGCACGTTCAAGCTGTTCTACTCCTTGCACTCAAACGCCGACGTGACGTCTTTCCAATGGCCTTTCTGAAGGATTTATTTCCTGGTGATATTTTTACACTTTGATTCCTTCTGGGTGGATTCCTGTTGTTTTACCTTAGGCAAGCACCTAGCAACAAACCCCAAGAGTGGCAGGGACAGCTGCAGCTCTGGAAGCTCCTCTCCTGGCTAGATTTTGCCACGTTTGCTCAGGCAATCGCTATGAGCTATCAATAAGAAATTTCATACTTCACTCATTCTGCTGGTCCTTTATTCCCTGTCAACAGCTCCCCCATCCACTCTTTTTTGACCATGCTCAAACATTTCCTCAGTACATGCTCTTTCGGGGCAACCAGAATATAGTGTCAACAGTAGGGATAGGACTTGGGCAAAATTTCGGTTCTTGGCTTTAATCAGTTTTGGTTCTCTGTCTAGTGGTTCTCCTATTGGTTCTTGGTTCTCTCAGTATCAGATTTTTAATGTTATAGTTTCCCCCAGAAAACCGCAATGTTAAAAATCCAATTAAAAAAACCAATGCGAAAGATCCGATACCGCCGATAGTACTGAGAAAGAACCGAAATATCATATGAATCCGATATAGCCATTGTCGGGTACTTTTAGTTCTTAGCAACACCGAAAGTCCCATCCCTAGTCAACAATGTACCTTGCACTGAACTATCATTAATTAGAGACAAAGGGTAATTTCAGACATTATGAAATCGTTGCTCACCACAGTGAATCCCAGCGGATTCCCTGTGGTGGCAGCAATCGCGGTAACGTCTGTTTGATCCCGCCAGATGTTCACCATGGTGAATTTCTGGTGGGGATCAAAGCTAACCACGGTTCTGGACCTCCGGCCGGCCCACGTTCCAGAACCGTGGTTAGATTGGCCACAATCCGGGATGGGCCAAAATAACATCTGTTACCTTGGCCCATCACGGATCATGGCCCGACCCCGGTAGGGGATCGGGCGCAGCAGCCACATTGGCTGCTGCACCTGCCCATCTCCCCAAGGGCGGGTGGCCGAGGGGGGGGCAGGGCTGTGTGACCACACGTCGCACCACACAGTCCCGCCCCCCTCCCCAATTCCCGTTAGCGATCAGGCCGGCACATCTAAAGGATGGATGGCCTGATCACGGACCGGGATCCAAGACGGATCCCGGTCCAGCGTGGCGGGCCTCCGGGCCCGTCACGTCTGAAATTACCCAAATCCCTGCTAGGGCTGAAACTATATTCTCAGGTTCTCATGTTTCTTGAGGCGAAACAGGGTTCCTGGCTTGTTATTGTAAACAAGAATGAGCCGAGAATTGCCCTGATTTTCGCTGAGAAATGTCAGATTCTCGCTCTCCCATGCACTTTTTAAAAAAAAACATTTTACTCACCTGGCTGCCTCTCTCCAAGTCCAGGGCTACTCTGGGACTACTCCTCGCTGCCCTTTCTGCTTCTCTGCAAGAGCAGGCGAGGATGAGAGTTCACAGCGAAAAATTTTTTTTAAATGAATATGCATGCACAAAATGGCTGCTGGTGCCATTCCGCATACATGCAGCCCTTTTCCAAAATGGCGCCTTCAACATTAGCGAACGGTGCCATGCGTGCACAGACAAAATGGCCTTTTCCAGATTGGTGCCAGTGCTGCCTGCCCTGAGGGATTTACAATGTAGGTGAGAAAAGAGAGGAGTTTGAAGGGAGAGGGGAATGTCGGGAGAGACAGGGACACATTTATGAAGGTGAGACGTCGCACAGGGACATGTTTGACTCAGTTACAGGGGAGAAGAGCATGTAAGACTTGGCTCTTTCACCAGGTGTTTGAGGCGGTCCCGCAGGTAAGTGGGGCCCAGGCCATATAGGGCTTTAAAGGTAATAACCAATACTTTGAACCAGGCCTGGATTACCCCAGACCACGGCAGGGCTTAACAAGGGATGCGCACTGGGCTCCCCAGACCGTGGTAGAGCAGGCCATATTTTTAATTATTTATTTATATTAAAATGTATATGCCGCCCACTCCTGCCTCAGGCATCTCGAGGCAGTTAACAACATTTTAAAAACATATTAAAATACACAACAATAAAACTACAATTAAAACAAACTATAACAACCCAGACCCACCCACCCCATCTCCCTTGGTAAAGGCCCAGCGGAACAGCCAGGTCTTACGCTATCCGCAGAAAGAGGGGAGGTCGGTGGTCAAGTGGACCTCCAATGAGAGGGAGTTCCACAGCCGCGGCGCAGCCACAGGCAACTCCCTCCTCATGGTAGACACCCAGGAGCCATATCTGATGGCCCTCTCCACCTAACCCCGGCCCATTGCCAGAGCCGTTCCGGGTGGGCACGGTAGCATCATAGGCCACCGCACCCACCCATCAGGGAGGAGGCAGAGCCGTACAGGGGGTGGGGCCATGCGGACCCATATCCACACATCCCCCTGCCCTCTCTCCACCCCTAGCCACCGGAACGTTTTTTCAGCAGCCGGGCAGATCCCTACCTGGAGTGAGGAGATTCACCCTGGGGCATGACGGTTTCTCAGTCATCACATCCAAAAATACCCACAGCCACACAGTAAATCTCTGTCAAAAATGGGACCAGAGCCCGTGTCTCCTGACTCCCCCTGCCAACAACTGGACTATGCAGCCTTTCCAACTCAGAACTGGCTACCTTCCACACCTTCGCCCATAGGGATACAAACTTGATGCAATTTATATCCGAAGGCTATTATCAGTAGCATATGTTTCACATGCTGAGTCTATGAGCTCACTCACTAACTTTGGTATGAAGCAAGGGAGCTCTGCCATATTTCACAGTCCACTCACACAATTAACACATAAAAATCGATTGTCTGTGTCGAGGAGACACGCCTGCCCTTTTCCCCTCATGGACTAGCCCAGTCTCGGGAGCACATTTCCAGCCTGGAACAGACGGGAGGAGAAATACCTCACGCTTCCACGAGCGCTCCGAGGAGCAGCTCTCCATTTCCTCCTGTACTGAGGAGGTTTTATTCTCCGGATTAGAAATGGTCGGCCCATAGGGCAGTCAAGGAGGCAAAAATAAAGTACTGTCGTTACCTCCCTCTTTCATTCGCAGCGCTGCGGTAAATGCAGCGTACTTTTCCCATTTCCTTCCCCTTCTACTTGTCTGTCTGTCTCCCCAATCCATTTTTTCTTCCTCTTCGTCTTCCCTTCTCTCTTTCATACACCCTCCACTCCTCTTCTCTGTGCGCTCCATCTTTGTTCGGACACACACAAGAACGGCCTAACCCATCTACACAGAGTGGCCGCTCTGAGGAGAATTCCAAAACGTTACCATCTTGCCCACTCTGAAGACATATTTCAGCTGGTGGCTATAGCACCAATCAAACAAGCCACTGTGTCAGAAATTCCGCTGGCTCGGCTAGGCGGTTGGCAGCAGCAGCAGCAAGACCCCCTCCTCTTTGTCAAGAACAGGTCTTGAACCCCCAACCCTGAGAGGGGGTGGCTTTCCCTCAGTGCCATTGCCTGCGTTAGCATCAGTCTGAGTTCTGGCCCCCTTGTCTTGTTCTTTCCCATTCTAGCTCCACCCATCCAGCTTCCTGATTGGTTCCCAGCCTTATATAAGGCATGCTGGGAGCAACAGGAAGCTGGTGGCGTAGCTGTGGTTTCCCCCCCCCTTCCTGCTGGTGTTCCTGCCTGCCTTGAGCCCGCCTCGTGCCTTCCTGCAGGTTGTATCACTCCTTGTTGGGTTACCTGTGCTTCATTGCTGATGGTGTCCTCGAGGCTGTGGTTCTTCTCTGCTTGTGTCCAAAGTCTCCCACAGACCTAGCCACTCTCTAGTTGCCTTGCTCCCCATCGTCCCCATCTCTCAGGAGCGTGTCAGTCATTTTTGGTTTTTTTAAATTACTAAAATGAATGAAGTCCTGTTTTTTCTACTAATTAAAATATGAAAACCATTATGGCTTGCTTCCATACGTTTTTGTTTTAAAAACAAAACAAAACTGCACATGTGCAAAATACGTGCCGGTATTTCTACACATGCACACCCGTTACCCAAATGGTGCCTGCAGCATCAGTGCCATTTTGTTTGTTTGTTTGTTTTGGGAAACAGGAAGCTGGTCTGCACTGCTGGACCATTCTGCACCTCTGCACCCTTTTCCAATAGGACGCCAGTGCTGAGCTGCCAAGGTCCTTGCTCTCCTACTGTCTGGGTTCTTGTTCCTTCTCTCCTTGCCAAGCTCAAGTTCCCTATCTAGCCTAGCCAGGTCCTTGGTCTAACTTTGTCTGGATTTTTCGTTGTTCCTCCTCTCCTTGCTAAGCCCTGGGGTTTCCCATCTGTCTGTTTTCCCAACCCCTCCTCGTCTTGCCTAGCCCTCATTTCGCTCTCTTACCCCCTTGCTGGCTCCTGTAGCTTCTTGCTTTGTTCTCTCATCTCCTTCCTGACCTCAGTGATGAGCCATTTCGCTCCTGAGGCCGGTGTACCGAGCGTCAAGTCTCTTGGGCATCAGAGAATGGCTGAGAGGCGTCCTTTGCTTTCTGCTACATTCTTTCCCTGCTTCCTCAGCCTTTCCCTTTTTCCTTGCTTGCCTTTTCCAAGCTCATATCCTCAGGGCCTATCCCTCCTCACCCCTTTCCCCCACAAGGATACGTTGTGGGGCCCACCCTGAAAACCACTGGTCTCATCCCCGGCCTGGCTGCAGCCCATGTCTGTCAAGAGGCAAGGGCTTTAGATGGCAGGCTACATTCAAAGCTGGGTTAAGGAGGATTTTTCACTCTCCCAAGACGTCCCCAAGACAGCGGCTCTTCAGCATATGAGCACCTGCCCCCGCCCCCCTGGCTCTGTGCTCAGAGCTGCACTGTTGCCATGACCGTAATTCCCAGATGGTACCAGGGAAAGGGGCCCATTGTGTTTCTCTAGAGCAGCTCCCTCAGCCAGGTGATTTGTTTCTGAATAAGAAGCGTTTTTCCGTTTTCTTCCAAAGGCTTCTCCCAGGATGGTGGGTTGGTGAGGTGACGGCCAGGAAGGCAGTTTGTTTCCAGAGGTCACACCGTGGAGTGGCTGCCTGTCCCTACCTGCTCTGCATCGTGTTCAGCGAGGGGTGGGGACCCTCTGACCCAAATACGGCCCAAGCTGATTTGGGGGCCCTTTCCAGTGCCTGGCTCTGGATCCAGTTCCTACTGCCAAGCAATAAAAGACTGAGCTCAGGGGGAAGTGAGCAGAGATGAGGACCAGCACACAAGAACAGGGGGAGGGTTCATGAACTGCATCCTCGGACGTTTTCAGACAAGACACTGCCTACCCACTATACATGTTGCGGGGTTGCAGTGTTGCCCTATGGGTGCCCTGGAACATGTATAGTCGGTGGGCGGTGACTGTCTTGTCTGAAAAGGACACTCCTCTCCCTTCCCCAATGCCGATCACACACCCAGTTCCTATCTGGCCCGTGAAGCTTGTACTCCATTTCACTGTGGTGGCCCATTCAAGGGAAATGGTTGCCCACCTCTAGTTTATTTACTTATTTCTTGATATTTCTTTATCCAGCCCTTCCTCTAAGGCTCAAGACGGGTTAAAAACACACAACAATAAATCCACACATTCTCAAATAACACCAAATAAAAACCTCTAACCCCCTAATAACCCAATTTGCAGCAAAGAAAAATGGAATAAAATCAAGTAAAAATCCCCCCCCCAGCACACAACTCCCCGTGCAGAGCGCCAACGGGTGCCAAATGTACCCATGGGTAATGCCTACATGGGCAAGTATGTGTTGGGTATTCAACAAGCTACCAATCATCAATACCTGAAAATTGAGTCATTTCCATTATCTATTTTTCAAATTTCTGGTTATTGATTGGTAAGTCGGGATCGAGAACTGAAAAATTTTGAGATGAAAAAACAAAAAATGGGACATTCTTGGACATCAGGTATCTGAAGCGGGTCAAAATCAGGTACCGATTTGTACCTGAAATGTTCGAGTGTATTCGGACACTGGAAAAATCGACAGGTGTACCTGTTTTCGTGAATACTTGTTTCAGCTTCATCTCCAACCCTATCCCTGCTTGCCAAATGCCGGGCCAAACAAAAAGGTCTTGTGTTGCCTTCGGAAGACGAGCAGGCTCAGGCTTCAACAAATCTCCAATTGAAGGAAGTTCCATCGTTGTGGGGCAGCCTTCAAGAATGTCTCTTTGTGTGCCCTCGTCATGGAAACTTGGCATATAGACAGTATCCACGAGAGGGCCACTCTGGCTGACCTCAGAGGTCTTGGTGGGTGATGAGGACAAGGGAATATTTCAGATATTTGGGACCCAGGACATTCAACTTAGATCTTGTGGTCTGACCTGCAGCCGCTGCTTTGTCCCATGAGTATTTAGGGCCAGACTTTCAGAAGGTCAATCACAGCAGTACCCAGAATGGGAACTCATTTTTCTAAAAAGGCCTGGCCCTCATTTATCCAGTGACCCTGATGGTTTCTGAAAATTCAGCCAGAGGGGGGAAGAGGACAAAGTAGGGGGGGGGGACGTGGAGGACTGTGAAACATCCAGTCCTTGTTTTGGAGGCGAAATGGAAAATGAGCACTCTTGAAATTTTCCCTCCCCATCCATAGCCTATTGGGACCAGAATTACCTGGTTGGAGAGCCATGGCCACAGAAAGGACCTGCAGCAATGAGAAGTCCTCTGCTTCTGCTCTTTCTGCCTCCAGCAGAGATGCATTTACCGGCACTAGAGAAAGGGCAGGGTGTTGGGGATCAAGGAGGGTTTCGGGATCCGGGGTGCTGGGGAGGGGTAGGGGATCTGCCCACAGAAGCGGAAGGCCCCAACAGGGGGCCCAGTTCCTCTTCTGCCCCAGGGCCCATTCCCACCTAGCTACACCCCATCCGGCCTCCTCTCATTAAACAGTCTCGCAGAACCTACTCCATCCCTAAGAGAAGTCTGTCTAACGTTAGGCCTCCAGTGATGTGGTCTCCATGACCTCCCCTTGGCGAATTATTCTACTGCCGATTGCCAAACTGTCCTGGGAGTTAGAAAATTCTTCCTAATGTTTAGCTTAAATCTTTTCTGCTTTTAGTTAACCTCATTCCCTTTGGCCCTATCCTCCTTTACCAGAAAGAACAAACGAGCACCCTTTTGCTTACTGCAGCCTTTTACCTATCCAAACCCTGTAATTATACCCCCACTACAAGCTAAACAGTCTCCTCCCCACCCCCACACGCTCCAAACAGGCTAAACAGCCCCAGTTCCTTCAGTCTCTCCTCTAAGGGTGTTTTTTCATGGGAGACATTTCTTCCGCAGCTTTAAAATCCGGCTTGTGGAAATTCCCATGGGGGGAGGGTTAGATGCTCCTCGCCGGATCCGAAGTCACCCAGACACTGTTGGAAACAGCAGCACCGGGCGACTCCCAGAAGTTTTGAGATGCAGACTGGTAAGACCTTGGCTATTGGGGACTTATCTAGCCCACATCTCAGAACTTCTGGGAGTTGCCCGGCGCCGCTGTTTCCAATGGCGCCCGGGTGACTTTCAGTCAGTCAAAGAGTGTTTAATCCCACCGTCTCCCCCCGTCCACACGGGTTTCCCCAATTTGGATTTTAAAGCTGTGGGAGAAATGTCTCCCCATCTAAAAAAGCCCAAAGATCCCACCCCCACCCCTTTATCCTCCTTGTTTGCTGAATGATTCATTGCCAAGGCCTTAACAGGACACACCGTTCTCCTAGGCCCAACCAAACCATCGCTATGAGTGTCAATAGCTTGGGGAATCTTTGCTTGCTCACATTTTACCATCAACAACTATTTCAAGGCCTAAACTTTTCCTTCTATCCTCGGCATTCTTGGCCCTTGCCCGGCACTTCATGCATCGCTGCTGCAGCTGTCGCAGACCTTGGACAGGGAGGGGCTGCGTGCCAGAGCAACTTGGCAAGGCAACTAATCCCTCGATACCCACAGTGAGGAAGGCATTGTTTGCCATGGCAAAGAGGAACTAGTAAATAGGCCTGTAGCCCAGGATGAGAAAGGGGGAAGTGGGCGGTCACTGAATGAACTCTCCTTCTGCTTAATCCGCATGGAGAATGTCCCTAGCCTCCCAGAGCGGCAGAGCGGATACCAGCACAGAGCTGGGGATTTTACCCATGCCTGGTGGTTTCTTTTGCTCCAGGCCGAGGATCCGTTCATTCTCTCCTGCTCTCGGTTTGATAATGTTTACTTTAAAGCCCTCAAGCCCCCGCTCTTGCAGCAGTGGCTTTGTTGTTTGAGGAAGGCAGCTGGCTCCATCCAGTCCCCTGGCAAAGGCTCCATGGGGAGAGGAAAGAGATGTTTGCTAACAAGCTGCTGGCTCCCACCCTGATATTGGCTCCAGATATTTGACTGCAAAGGGAGGCTTCTTCGGGCCTGGCTTGCAGAGAGTCTGGGAAGGAAGGAGGAGTCGAGTATGAACAAGGAGGGTGTGTTATGGGCCCATCTGCAAAGGGAAGTGATTGGGGTTGCTTTGTTCTCTTTTTCAAACGCGTTCGAGAGACCATGTGCAAATGTATCCTCTTCGCCAACCCGACATCTGCACGCCTCCCGACATTTTGAGCGGCCAAAGAGACAAGGTCCGCCCCTCAGCCAATTAGATCCACCCCTCCCATATTTGCACACACGGCTGGTTTGAAACAGCCCTCGCAGAAACAGTTCTGCCAAAACTGAAGGACTACAAGGACCT
>QEPC01009472.1:2295037-2327182 GCA_003113815.1 Sphenodon punctatus | reverse complement strand
GACTGAACATCCAAACCTGGTTCTTTTCGCACATCCCTAGTCCTTGGACACTCAGCAAATACTCGCAAATAATTTTTTCAATGTTCAGTACAGCCCTAGCTAAGATGAGATTTCTTGAAAATGAGAAATCTCTTTGAAATACTGAGTCTTTCAATGCCCAATAATGTTTCAAAAAATTATTGGGCAAAATATAAACATAAATATAAATCATCATCATCCTCCTCATTATCATTATTGTGCATGCAAAAATGGATGCCACCCTTAACCAAAATGGCGGAAAGAGCATTGCTGCCATTTTTGTTAAGAACAGAGGCTAACACGTGCACAAATGACCCGCTGCTGCTAACCAAAATGTGCCCCTGTGTGCACCTGCACTGTGCGTGTGTGTCTGGAGTCAGCTTATACAGTAACAAACCTATTAAGTTGCAAAAGAAGGGCAAATTACCTAGACAAAAATGGATTCTCATTTTAGACCTCTTTATTCTTATAGGTTGATATATTGATATGGGAGGTTAGTAAATCGGTATATACAGTAGTCTGTTGGACACTAATTTGTTATTGATTGGTACCCGATCTTTCCAAGTCGAATCTGGTACCGTAAATTCAGCAGGTAGAGACCCATTTTTTCAAGGACTCATTTCAACTCTAGTCCATCTGCATCAACATCAAGAGGGATGTCTAAAGTGGCAACCAATGAGGCTTAGCAGTCACTAGCTGTCTTGATAAAAATTGGTCCAAAATCCCTAGGCTGCCTGGTGCTGTGAGGGAACAAATTAATTCCGTGGTGTGGACAAGGGGAATTGAGTAAAGAGGCAAAACAAAAAATACAAAGGAAAGGCTGGGAGAGAGATTTGGCCAAAATATGCAGGATGCATCTTTGCACCATCATGGCACTCCGGCAGGCAAGGCTGACCACAGAAATAAAGGCCTAGCCTGCCTTCAAGATTTTCTGCTCTTCTGTTACCTCCCCAGAACCTTTCAGAAACAGATCGGAGAAACTTGGTTGGGTGCAAAGGACCCAAAGTTTTTTACACCTCAGCCGTTTCAGTGGCTGCCTTTTCCTGCAGTGACTCCCAGACTGGAATAACTAATGCCTCAGCCAAGAGAGTCGCTCCGGCAACACAGCGTTTGTGGCCGAAGGCTACAGTCAGGCATCTCTCCTTCCATTTTCAAGAAGCCACGCAAAGGTTTCAACCTTGGCTTTCCTGAGAACCAGACAGTTCCAGTTGGGCATGCAGAGAGGGATGTGCCTCCCGATCCCTTTGCCGCAGTGCCCACGGCTATTCTGTTTCATGCACAGGGGGTGCTACAGAAGAGTGGATCACGTTCTCGGTTCTGGGAAGTAATAGCATGTGGTGGGAGGTGGGGAACTGGGAGGCCAGCAGGGCAGCAGTAGAAAGAAGAGCTAAATGGAGAGATGAAATGGGCTGCACAGGAGATACCCACGGACTCACTACAAGAACTTTCTGCCCTGCAGACAAACCTTGTCTTCCGGAAAACCCCAGACTCAGTCCGTTCTTGCTTATACCGAGCTAAAGCTGAAACAAAAACAGGTATCTCCATCAAACTTCCAGTACCTGAATCAACTCAAAACTATCAGGTACTGATACCGCATTCATACTGGTAATGACCATGCACACCATGGCCGCCACAGCCATTCCACGCATGCACAGCCCTCTTCCAAGATGGCACAGGCAGCGTCGGCACCATTTTGGAAAGGGAAGCCATTTTGTAAATGCTCATTACCAGGACGAATGCTATATGTGATTAACCATTGTATGGTCCCTGGTAAATCACAGTAAATGGTAAATTGAGAAAAAGTCTCGCCTGGGAAGTATCCAGAACCAGGGGTTTTCTCAACGATCAATTATTGCTAAAAATGAGTTGAGAGTCATAATTCTCTGGAAGAATCGAGAGAACATTGAGATTGAGCTACAGCCCTAGTCTTGAAGGTTTCACTCTCAGAATGCAAGCCGATAGGGCAGGAGCTTTTGGTGTGATCCTCTGGGCATTTACTGCCAGCATTAGCGGAAATTGCTGGCAAGAGTCTTTGGGCATTTTTAGACGAGTGGGAGAATCTAGCTCTTTAAAAAGTCACATGGGGAGCGTTCACATGCACCTGAAGTTGCTGACCACCATTGAAAACAGCAGTACCCCGCAGCTCACACATTATTTTTAAAACCTGATTTGTAAAACCTTGCACATTATTTTTAAAACCGGACTTGTAAAACCTCACAAGGTTTTACAAATCCGGTTTTAAAAATAATGTGCGAGTCACCAGGCGCCGCTGTTTCCAATGGAGGCCGACGACTTCCTGTGCGTGTCAATGCTCCCCGCACGACTTTTTATAGAGCAGACTTGTGAATCTGCTAGATTTCCCCCACTCATCTAAAAATGCCCTTATTGAAATAATAATATATTTATTTGCGGCCAAAGCCAAATCAAACAGAAAAACCAGATATCACAAAAATAAGAAAGTACAATAAACAGCTCTTCTCCCCTTTATCCCCTACACAACCCAAAAAAACACCATAATTCTACAACAACAACATATCAGCATACCCGGGTTCCTTATCTCAGTCTATAGGATACCTGAACTTTAAAAACAATGAACGAAGACTTAAAGCTGCCATAAGAAACTGAGCGACAGCACTAGAGGTTTGGGGGTCCTCATCCACCAATGCCAAAAAGAGAAGGTTCTGTTCGGTTCTGCCCGGATATCTCTGAAGGAGGGCAGAAAGATAATTGGCACGAATGCGGTCATAAAGATGACAGTTAAATAATACATGTTGAACTGTCTCAACACTTTGTGCATCAAAAGAGCACAACCGCTCCTCGAAGGGTATTGCCCTCGTACGCCCCTCCAATAAGACTGTTGGCAAAGCATTCAGCCTTGCACACAAGAACAAATGTTTTCCCCTTAACGCTATGGTTGAAGATAAATAATCAAGCATACTGAAGGGTAATCTGATGACACGAAGATAATTTGCCAGATGTGGCAAGACTCTGATCCTCGCTATCTCCTCCTGTGAATCCTGATCGTACAGCCTACGAATAATCTCGGTCGTCATTTCCCCCCGATCTTTGCCAGCCCAATAACCTAGGTGGAAACCTAATTTGCTAAGGAATAACTCCACTACTCGCTGCCAGTTACTCTTAAAGGAGTCCTCCCTCCAATACTTTATCAACCCTCGGTCCTGAGTTGTGTATAGCCTGGCCCAGAATTTCAAAACTCGGGCCCAGGCCTCCACAGACCATTTACGTTGGCCCAGCTCCGCCCTGATGGCCGCAGAGGGAATGCCCGGTGGAATCTTCAGCAAATACTGAAAAAAGCGCGCCTGGAGACTATTAAGTTTTCCCACCAGCGCGGTGGCCTAAGGCAACCAAACCTCTGCCCCATATAAAAGTTGGGGACTGACCTTCGTATGTAGAACCTTGGCAGCAGGAGCTATTGCCCTTTCCCCCGTGCACGAAAACAGCCTGGCAAGGGAAAAGGAGGTTCCTTTTGCAATTGATACAGCATATTCCACATGGCACCTCCAAGTCCCCATTGAGTGGAAGAGCAATCCCAAATATCGAAATGACCTCACTTGTGAAACATCATGGGGACCCACCCTCCACTGGGTCACCTGGCAGGAGCTAGAAAATATCAAAATATGAGATTTGTCATCATTTATCTTAAGCTTGTTCAGAATACAGAAATCGGAGAAACAGTCAAGCTGCCGCCTTAACCCCACCTTCGTTTGGGACAGGATGGTGATGTCATCGGCGTAAAGTAACACGCCAATGGGATGCTCAGCCAATTTGGGAGGGTGAAAAGCAGGAGAAGCTAACAACGGCACTACCCCATTGATAAAAAGATTGAAAAGAAGGGAGGCAAGCACACAACCCTGCCTGACACCAGAAAAAGTAGGGATATCCTCCCAAAGGCGACCCACAGCATCGATCTTAACAGCCAGAGTAGTACTGGCATGGATCAAACGAAGTAGACCAAGTAAACATTGGTCCATGCCCATAGAGTCCAGCCTCTCCCACAAAAGAGATCTATTTACTAGGTCAAATGCCGCACAAAGATCTAAAAATGCGACATAAAGCCTGCCGTTTCTTGACCTATATTTTTCAATGAGATGCTGTAAAATAAGGCAATGCTCTGTGGTGGATCATCCCTGTTGGAACCTAGCTTGTTCCGGGAATAGAATTTTGTTTTGGGTCACCCAAGCACTCAGCTTGGCGAGCAGCCATTTGCCATAGATCTTTGAGATGGTACACAGCAAACTGATAGGCCTATAATTTGCGGGGGAGGCCCGATCCCCCTTTTTAAAAATGGGTACCATTTACTCCAGATTGAAGGAAATTGGCCGGTGTTATTGATACACGTGAAAAGCAAAGCCAATCTGGGAGCCCATCAATCCAGGAAGGACTTAATCAGATCTATAGAGACCAAATCTGGTCCCGGGGCCTTCCCATTCTTAAATGTACTTATAATCTCCACAACCTCGAGGACAGAAACCGGCAGCCAAAGAGGGGCTGTAGACACTACCTTAGATGAAGGCATCAATTCAGATGTACATTGCGTTCCTGCAAAAAGGCCTCAAAAGTGAGCGACCCAAAGCCCATCAGGGACCACAGGTAGCAAGAGGTCTACCCTGGACTTGCCCAACCTATTTACTAGGTTCCAAAACATCCTGGTGTCCTTAGCAGCAGCAGCAACCACTACTTTTCCCCAGTAACCGTCCCAGTAAGTGGCTTTCTTCAACTTGAGTCTCCTTATACTTCTTCCTAGCTGCAAAATACTGGGGCGGGAGGGCTCCCAACTCTCCCCCTCCCCCCCCCCTTTGTTTTCCCGATAGATCTGAACTAAACTGGCTCCTAAGAGCCTTACACTCCTGGTCATACCAGGGTTTGGAGTAGGAGTGGGAGGAAATGGGCCTGCCCTGGCTGGACCTGTGAGAGGAAAGAAGATGGGATAGATCCTCTATTAGCAGGGAAAATTGATTGACCATAGCCGACTGCAAGGTCTCAATGAAGTCGTACTGTGAGGAAGTGAGGAAAGAGCTCACTTTGGCCTTCAAAGCCTTGTTTGTTTTGATGGTAACATGAAATGCTGCGTTAGAAGGCTTCGGCCTCGTAATTGGCCGCACACCAGGGACCCAAGTACCTATTGCAAGATCTAAAACCAATGGAAGATGGTCGCTCCCTTGACAGGAGCTTACCTCAAAAAGCCTGATCCAGGGGACTACATCCGGGGAAACTACTATATAGTCCTACACTGGATCCCATCGGGCCCAGGTAGGTAAACTCCCCTGGTCTGTCGCCAAAGCCTGTACCATTCAGTATGAACAATGAAGACTCAGTCAACAATCTAAAAAATAATAGGCCTGATGTGTTAATAATTTTATCTTTGGACAACCTAAGGCCCAAGGGACTACTATCTTGGATGTTCCAACCAAAGGGAATCAGAGCCTCGTCGTTAATGCCCAACCGGGCATTAAAATCACCCATCAAGAGAATCTTTGCCGATGGGTAAATGGCAGTGACGTCCTCTAAGGCATCCTTGATTTAGTGCCAATGGTTAGAACTATAATATCTGGCATTAGCAGGGGGAATATAAGCAATGACCAAGATTATATAACACCCTTTCCTGTTAAGAACCAATGACAATAAATTGGGCGGTTTGGAGTACACAGCCACTATGTCCTTCTGGAGAAATTTTTCAATAAAGCAAGCAAGGCCCCCACTCGGGCGGCCCCTCCTATAATGTCTAACCGCTGGGACATGATATACTATATAAGGTCCAAACAAGGGCTGTAAGACAGCCTAAGCTTCCTGGAGGACAATGATATGGAAAGTACTGAGGAATGATGTGACTTCTGGTATCCGTGACAATCTAGACCAACCTGCAACATTCCAAGAACAGACCTTAAGCAGGTCAGAGCTGTGACACTGCCTAGGTCATGCTCCCGGCCAATCTGGGGCAGGGGAAGTGGCCCGTGCAACTGGGTTAGAATTTCTCGACTGGAGATCCCCCCCTTCCCCCCGTGAGAGCTACTGCTGCTAAATCAATTGGGGAGGGGGGCTGCTGAGGTGTCACACTACAACATGGATTTCCCCGATTTACCAAATCCAAAAAAATCGAGGAGGCAAGATCCGTGGATTCAATATCTGGGGAAGAAGACAGCAATACCACCTGCTGAGTGGGCTGAGCTTTAAGCAGAGGTATTGGGGGAGGAGACTGTACCAGGACAAGCCTGCGATGAAGCGATTTGAGTCACTCTGTCATTGATAGGGTCTCTCTGACCACTAATGCTCGAAGCCCCCTGCAAGATGGTATTAGGGGGTTTACTTAAGGTTTGCACTGGTCTCATTTGAGGACCTGTCAGGGAAGTTGCCCAGAGGGAACGGATTGATAGATCCGTGAACACCTCCCCCATAATCACCCCCCAAGTTGCGAATAAATTTGATTTAGAGAGCAAATAACTAACCGTCTGTGGGGAGTGAAAAAAAACCACCAATCTTTGTTGATAATCTATAGATGGAAGAAATTGCAGCTCCCGAATCTGGTGAGATGAAAATGGGTGGGCCAATATAGAGGAAAGATGGTGGTGTACTTCCCACTTAGAATGCCGGTGGGGGAAAAAAATCGTTGGGCAGGGGATATATAATAAATGAAATAGCGTGTACATTAGCTGACAAGGAGGAAGAAGCCACTGAGTGCTTCTGTCCCCATATATCCCCAGTCGAGGTCTGATGGCCTGGGAGGAAATCATTTGACCCCATCCCCCGCCCTATGGGCAAAGCTGAGGACCCCCCAGAATTGGCCTCTGAGTCCCCCTTCCCCATCTTCAGATGGGTAAAATGGTCAACCAACCGTTGCAGGTTCTTCCCCTGGGTAGCCAAGCTGCTCCCAATCCCCTCCAGTTGCGAGAGTCACTTCTTAGCCAAGTCAGTTATCAGTATACATTGGTCCCCCAACAATTTATAAAGCAAAGTATGAGTCTCTAACGATAAAGTCGGAGCCGAGGCACCCCTAGCCCTCGCCCCTTCCGGGGAATACAGAAAGGAAGGGGTAAGGGAAATCTCCGGACCAGATCTCCTGCCGCACAACTGGGGGCTCTCTTGTGGGTAGGGGAGGAGGCTCGGAACACCCCCGGAGCCTGCTAAAGCCACACACACACACCCCTCGAGTCCTCACCCATTTTGCTAGAGAGAAAAAAAGTCCAATTTTTTTTGCTTTGGAGACAGTTGACGAGTAGGCCCCAAGGGGTCAGGGCGCACTCGCTTCTTGGACATAACTGGTATATAGGCGAAGCCTTGGGGGAGAATGCAGGGCGTCCCCAGCCCCGCTGGCGCCTAAGGGCATGGCGCGTGCAGTCCTTAGGCGCGCACACTCGAGGCGCGCACGCCTCGGGCAGCCCGACGCTTTTAAGTTCACTGAGCGGCTCCTGCCAACCCCCCGTTGCCGGGTGTCTCTCCTAGGTGTCACTCCAGATCAGGTACAGCTGTGCACCCCAGGTCTTCGCCCCCCCCGACTGGTCTCAGGCACGGGACAGCCGGCTCGCGGGATCCCAGCCCGCACCCACAGCTTTCCCACAGGCCATTTCTCCAAACACCCTTATTGAAATTAATGGGATTCCTGCCCATGCTAAAATATAGCAAAACTGGTAAAATCCTGACTCTTTTTGAAGACGATGGGGATTTTGCCAATAACTTCAATGGAGTCAGGATTTTGCCCTTGTCCCGATGGAATGCTGAGATAATGTCGTAGCTATAGAGCCCTGTTGCATTCACATGCAATTTGAGGGATTGTAATTCACTGGGGGATGGGGAGTAGAACTTCTAGCTAGCTGACTGTATCCATATCGCCGCCATTTGTTCTGGCCTGCAGAGCAATTCATGGGCCAAGAGGGAGAGAAGAGGCCACCAAGCAGTTGCAGGATACGTAGGCTCCACAGGACAGGCAGGTGGAGATCACTGGGGAGGGCCCGCTACAGTTGACACTTTAGGTCATTTTTTACCTGGCACTTACATTTTGGCCTATGGGAGTGTCAGGTAAAAAACCACCCCAGGGGGAAACCCTAGGGTACGCCAAGACCCAAGAGGCAAGGTGGTGAGGCCCTGACCTGCCACTCCCCACTTCCCTCCCTTCCCCTCAGGTGGACCATGCCGTACCACCCCAGGATCCTAGAATGTCCCATGTCCTTGTCTGGTGTTCCCCCCCCCCCAGTCTCTCTGCTCCATGGTTCCAGTAGACCTGATGCACTCATTCTCCCTCCTCCATTCTAGCCCCCAGAGAAAGATAGGGTCCCCACCCCTGTTCTAAATTGTACCTACCTATCATTATGCCATGCGGTACATAGTAACTGTCATGTCTGAACACTCTTGTAAAATATTCCCACGCTCTTGCTGCTGTCCCACAATCCTTTGCTGAAGAACTCGGTGATCCTACAAGCCTTCCCAGGATTCAACTCGCTCATAGTCAGAGACTGAACGGTGGGAGAGCTACACCCTCGTCCTGCTACAGCAATAGTTCCTTGAGACGTTGAGCTGAATGCAAAGAAATTGGAGCTTCACGCAAAATGATGGTGCCGGTCCCCGCTCTGTGGAAAATGGTGGCATACCCCACCTTCCACTTCCCAGGGCTCTTGGCATCTGCGGTTCTGTGGACTAGGGGGGTGCAGCACTCACATTGTTCATTTTCATTATACTTTTTGTTTTCTGGGTTAAAAATCCCCTTTGGGGTTTTTTGTTAAAACCCCTTTCATTTTTTATGCATTTTTCATTTTTAAAAGAATAAAAATATTTTACAGTTCCAAAAATTTATTTAAAAAATAACTGCGCTTGTGCAAAATGGCCATGGGGGCCATTCTGCGCATGCGCATCCATTCCCCAAATGGTAGCAGCAGCAGCACTGCTATTTTCAAAAAAGGCAGCCATTCTGCGCATGAGTGGCAGCCATTTTGTGCATATGTCGACTGGCTGATCGTTTCCAAAATGGAAGCGATGCTGCTGGCGCCATTTTAGAAACGGGTCATGATGCGCAGAATGGATCTGGTGGCTATTTTGTACACGCACAGGCTTTTTTTTTTTAAAAAAAAAATTATTTTAAAAATAAAATGAATGAAAACAAACAAACATTATTTCCTTATTCATTTGTTTTCAGAACTTTAGTTACTAAAAAGAATGGGGCTCCGTTTGTTTTAGTAACTAAAAAAAAAAAATGAAGTGAATGCACACTCCTACCGTGGACCTCAATTTTATGTCAGTGCTTCTCACTAGGGCGGATGCGGCAGCAGCTGTTACCGCGCCGCGATTCCATTCCGCCATTTCGGAATTGCCCACGCCACACCGCGGCTTTTCTACGGACATTCCTCTAATTCCGCCGGCATTCTGCAAATTGCGGAAACTGTCAGAAAACCGCTGTTCCGCTATTTTGTGGCACTGGCGGAATGGCGGAAATAGTGAAAATGTCGTGTTTCTGCTATTTTGCGAAGCCTGTGGAAGTAGCAGAATGAAATTAGTGGAACTGCAGAAGTAGCGGAATGAAACTAGCGGAATGAAAGCCTCTGTCACACCGTACCACTAATTGCGGAAACGTTGTTTCCGGCGGAAATAGCTACCACTGCGACATTCCGCTACAGCCCTACTTCTCACACTCATGTTGTTATTTCAAATTCATTTGTGAATGGCATGTTTTGAGGGCCTCCTTTGTAGGGATGGGTGAACAGAATGGGGTTCGGATGTTTGGACGTTCGGTTCAAAACCCGAGTTCGGGTTCGTTGGTTCGGTTCAACCAAGTTCGGGTTGGCCGAACTTGGCCGAACAGTCATAAATAGCGCTATCGAAACCGAAACCTAATTTTTGGCCCTGAAAAGACATTTTTCCTGCCCCCGAACTCATCTGAACTCATCTGAACACGACTGAATTGTTCAGTCATTCGAGAGTTCAGTTTGGATGTTCGGTTTGGACATCCAAACAGACCGAGTTCGGTCCGAACTCCAAACATCCAAACCGCGTTCACCCATCCCTACTCCTTTGAGTTCCACCAACACATTTGGCCCCGTGCAGACCATACAGTCTGCCTTTGCCTGAATTTGGCTTTGTGTGGGAAAACTTTGGTCACCCCCAAGATCAAGGTCATGGCCGAAGGGCAAGTTACTATGGGTGTTTTCGGAAGTGACGGTGGTCCACTTTACCACACTTTACCCCGTGGTCCACCGTCACATCAGTTCATGGGGCACCAGTTTTTCACCTGGGTTAGATCCCAGCCATGGTGACAGCTAGCCCAGGCTGTGACTCAAGATAGTCTCCAAATTACAGTCAATGCTAGCTGCCACCACAGCCGGGATCCAACCGCCTGACCAGAAGTAAAGTGGGCTATCATGTTTGAAAGCTCACTTTACTGGACAGTGCTGGTTCCGGGTGCCATGGCAGCCTGTTGAGCGGGGGAGGAGGGCAGTGAGGGGGGGAGATGCAGATGCAAATCTATGTATCTCCTGGCACTCCCTGGCAGCCTGGACCCCATCACGTTCATTCAAGGGCCCAGATCTGGCCACAGTAGTGGTCTTTCTCCAGACCAGTTAAGTCTGTGGTGGCAACCATGCACCAGCACCTTTGAAAACACCCTGAGTTGTAGAGATTATGCAGCATCTTACTTCTCTCTAGCAGTGTCACATCTGAAGATAGCCAGGTCTGCAATAAAGTATCAGCAGGAGCAAGTGGAAGAGGGTGGATTAATTTAATACAGAGCATAGAAAACCCAAACCACTCTCTGACCAGATTGTTCTTTCCAAGTAGTAGTAATTATTTATTGGTAGACCTCCAGGGTCTTTTCAATATACGTACAAAAAGAAAATGCAACTTGTATCCCAAACAATGCCAAACAATTCAAATCCAGATTATTTATTGTTGGAAATTTTTTGCTTAGTACATAATACTAAGGAACACAGGGCCGGCCCAAAGGCTTGGCGGGTGGGGGGGAAGCTGCAGCATACTCACCTCTGTGCCCCATTAACCGACACTCTTTTTTGTTTGTTAGTGCAAGTTGCAGGGTCATCATGGTGCCTGCCAAGTCCGCTCGTGGTGGCAGGGGTTCCCGTGGGCCCAGGGGTCCCGGCGCAGGTTGTTAATACTGGCATATCAGCTGGGCCCGTGGTCGCCGGTACGGGGAGTACAGGGGGTGCAGGCGTAGGGGGGTCAGGTCTGCAGCGCAGGCATGGCAGCAGGGCCCAGTACTGCGCTTGAAGAACAAGTGTCGTGGTGGTACTGGGAGAAATCGGCCGTGCTGGTGTTAGATGCCAATGCGGCCATCCCTGTGTGGGACACAACGGTAGTTTGTGCTGAGGTGGCCCGGTTTTACCCCAGGTTTGCACGACTACGCCATTCCCATCTCGCTGCCCAGTGATCACTTGTCTTTGCCAACCAAAGTGAAAATATGGAAAGGTGAGTTTCTCGACATTTTTATGTTGTTACACGGGGAGGAGCCAGGCGACGGAGCCACCGAGGCTGACAAAGGGGAAAAGAGCAAGTGCAAGAAACCATTTGTACCCAGGACTTGGGAGAAATGGTCCGCCTGTTTTTATATTTACATGGGGGGGGTGGTGTACAAATTACCGAGTAGCGCTTGGCAGTTAATTCAGTACACCGCAACCATCCAGAAGACCTATAGTGATTTGGGGGAGACGGCCTGGCTGGAATACGATGAGATGTTTCGTCGTAGGGTTGCGTTTAACCCCCACACGCGCTGGGAAATAATTAACTACAATATGCATTCCCAAATTATGGCCCCGCACCGCCCTGTTGCTGGCATCCACATGGGGAGTAGAGTGGTGATCCCAGGCCTTCAAGGCATCTTCTGGGAAGCAGGTATGCTGGACGTACAATGGGAAGGGGTGTTTTCGTTCCCGTTGCAAATACTCTCATTTCTGCTCCAGCTGCGGAGGTGGTCATCCTGCCTCATCCTGCCATAAGGAGCGCCCCGAATCAGGGAAGCAGAGGTTTGCCAATGGGGGCCCGAAGCAGGACTGGTTCGGGGGCAGTGGGTCACACCAAGCAGGTGCGGGCACTGGGGCTGGCGCCTACGCCAATCAGGTTTGATGTTCTCCGCCATCTTTTGTAGCGTTACCAGAACAGGGATGGAGCTGATTATTTGTGGCGGGGATTTTGGAGGGTTTTGAGATCCCATACATGGGCCCGTGGGTTAACCTGATGACTAAGAACCTCAAGTCTGTACAGGGAATGGAGGGTGTGGTATGGAATAAGATAAGGAAGGAGATAGCGGCTGGACGGGTAGCAGGTCCATATGACTCCCCTCCTTTCTCTCCCCTGCAATTCTCCCCACTGGGGATAGTGCCAAAAAAGGCTCCTGGGGAGTTCTGTTTGATACATCATCTGTCTTACCCCAGAGGCAGTTCTGTTAATGATGGGATTGACCCCGTGCTGTGCTCAGTACAGTACACATCATTTGATGCAGCCGTGTGTACTGTGCGGGCTTGTGGCAAAGGGGAGAACTGTGACATAAAGTCAGCTTTCTGCCTCCTGCCGGTATCCCTGAGGGATTTTGACCTGTTGGGCTTTTCATTTAATGACCAATTTTTCTATGATAAAGCCATGTCCATGGGCTGCGCCATTTCCTGCACAGCATTCGAACATTTCAGCACAATGCTGGAGTGGGCAGTCAAGGTCCGGGCTGGTTTACCTTCCATATCGCACTCTCTCTATGATTATCTTTTCTCAGGGCAGGCGGGTACCCAGGACTGCGCCCATTTAATGGGCATGTTTGCTACAGTTGCGGGTGAATTAGGCGTCCCTTTGGCCAATGAAAAAAACAAGGTTCCCGTGACACGGCTCTCTTTTTGGGGGATAATCATTGATACAGTGTCTTGCACATCTAGTCTCCCGTCGGACAAATGGGCCACGTTGCAGGGGCTGCTCACCAATGCTTTAGCGGCCAGGAAAGTGACACTGAGGGCCTTACAAACTTGACTCAGTCACCTCAAATTTGCATGTACGGTGGTAGCCCGGGCCGGGCTTTCTGTGCGTGGTCGGCCGAGCATCTGCAGGGCTGACAGCCCACCACCACCGTGTACATATAACTAAGGGTATCAGGGCCGACCTCCTTGTCTGGCTTACGTTGCTCCAGAACTACAATGGAATTTCCCTGTGGCAGGCGGTACGGCTACTAGAGGCTGACATGAAAGTGGTATCTGATGCTGCAGGTGGGATTGGCTTCGGGGTTTTCTTCCAGGGTAGCTGGTGCACCCAACGCTGGCCGCTGGAATGGGCATCCAGCAACCTTAATCAGAGACTTAACTTTCCTTGAGCTCTTCATGCTCCTGGTGGCTTTGGAGCTCTGGGGTCATCGCTTCTGGGACTCCCACATATGTTTCTGGTCCAATAACCAGGTAGTGGTGCAAGTGATCAACCACCAGTCCAGTAAATCCCGCAGAGTTATGGTTTTGGTCCACTGGTTTGTGCTGGAGTGCCTTTCCGTTAATATGTATTTCTCGGCCAAATACGTGCCCAGTGTCCACAATGATATTGCTGATTCCCTATCTTGTTTTCAGATGAAGCGGTTCTGTGCCCTGGTGCCCAGCACCGACATCAACCCGAAGGTGATGCCGGAAGCCTTGTGGAGACTTGGGAGCCAAGGATAGATGAGGGTGTTAGAGCCGCTGTTTTGAGCTCTACGTGACGAGCCTGTGTGTCCTCTTTCCGGGAATTCTGTACCTTCCTTTCAACCCACGGGTTGCAGGAGTCATGGCTCATCCCCACCTGTCATGTGGAGTGGTTCGCAGCGCACTTGAGTGGTTAGCACCACGCACCATATGGTGTCGCTTAGCGGCTATTGCCTTTTTCAGCAAGGCACAGGGGGTTGCTGACCCGTACGCGAGTTATCGGCTTCGCGGGGCTGTCAATGGCTGGGCCAGGGAGCTGGGGCCACGGAAGGATACCCACCAACCGGTATCAGTTGACACACTGGCTCGCTTGCTGGTCACACTGCCTCGCATTTGCTCGTCCTCCTATGAGGGGTTGCTTTTCCGGGCAGCCTTTTCAACTGCATTTTTGGGGCATTACGGGTCAGTGAGCTGGTGCCCTCATCCCAGGGAAATTGTAGGGGATTTGCCCTGGAGTTCAGGGACATAACTTGTGCCCCCAATGCCATCACAACTCAGCGATCTAAGACCGATTGGGGGGGGAGGGGTCAGCAATTGACATTGCACCACACCACGGTAGGGGTGGTGTGCCCGGTGTTGGCAATGGAAGAATATTTGGAAGCTCGTACTTCTTTAGCGGGCCCTCTCTTCATGCATTTTGCTGGGGCATGTTTGATGAAATTTCAATTGCAGGCCATTTTTACGAAAGGTCTGGCGGCACTGGGAATGTCGCCTGCTGGTTACAGGTCGCACTCTTTCAGAATCAGGGCAGCTTCCACGGCGGCCGTGGGGGGCCTGCCTGCCTGCCTCACAGATTATGGCTATTGGCCGATGGCCGTCCGGTGCCTATCGCACCTATGTGAGGCCTTTCGCCGCCACAGCCCCCCCAAGTCGGTTCGACATGTATATAATACTACTGTTGTGTTTTGTTATCTGCAGATGCTGACCGGTTGCCAAGTGTATGGATCTGTGGGCACAGCATTGTGCGGTGGGCCAAATGCCACGTGGCAAATTCCGACTCTGGCACGCAGCTGAGTTATGGGCTCCACGCCTGCCTCTACTGGTTTGGGTGCAGTTGTATGCGCTGGGAGCACCTGATGCCTTTGCTCCTCTGCAGGGCCGAATGGTTCGGGCCGCCTGCCATCCTGATCATCCAGCTGGGTGAAAATAATCTCAGATTGCGCACCGCATGGGAGCTCACGGGCGCAATGAAGGATGACATCTCTGAATTGGCGGCTCGGTGGCCACAAGCACTCATTTGGTGGTCAGATTTGCTTGCCCGTAGGTTCTGGAGGTATACCACTAAGCCAGTCAAGATAGAGCACGCCAAGCAGAAAATCAACAGGGCCATGTGGGCATTTATTGGGTGTTTGAGGGGCCGGATGGTGCACCATGAATGGGTCATGAGCCGGCACACGCAGACCTATTCCTACGGGATGGTGTGCCTTTATCAGTCCAGGGGAACACGCTTTGGTTGGAGGACTTGAGGGCTGTCATTCATTTGCATTTTGGGATTCCTGTGCAGGGGAAAGGGGTGGAGTAGCGATTTGCCTCCCCCCTTTTTCATGGAGGTTAGCGGGGAAGGAACTGTGCTGTGGTAAGGCTCCCTATGAGCTGAGGGGTTGCTCTTGGACCCATTACCACTCGGGGAGGGGTGGGGTGTCTTAAGGCTGGGGGCCCCAGATCAGGCTCGGAACGGCTGTTTGGGCTGAAAACCCGCTCTGACCCAAAGGGAGGGTGAATTCGAAGGGTCAATTCACCCCGGCGGGGGGGTGAGATTTAGCTCAGCCCCCTTACCGGCTTTATGTAGCACGGTTCCTCCCCACTATTATGCATACAGGTTCTGTACTATTGTTGTCTGTTTATGTATGTATGGGTGATTTCAGACGTTACGAGATCACAGTGAACCACGATGAATACCCACCTGTGGTCACTGTGCCTCGAACGTCTCTTTGGCAGCCGCCAGATGATCGCCACGCTCAATAGGCACATGGGGTCAATTTCAACCCCGGGGGTATTTCCCGGGAAGCGTGGTGAAAGTGATCCCTGGCAGGGACCAAAAAAAAAATCACGTCTGGTCGGGCATCACGGCCCAGGATCACCGGCGGGATCCCGGGCCGTGGCAAATTCAGCCAGATGCTATGGCCGCATTGGCCCCACCACCCGCCCGTCTCCCCAGAGGGCAGGCAGCGTGGAGGGGGTGGAGTCGTGCAGCCGCACGTTGCACCGCGCGGCCCCGCTCCCTCCCAGATTCCCCGCTGGGATCCCCTGGCACATCTGATACGGCATGATGGGATCATCCCGGCGGGGGATGAATTGGTTGTTTTTGGTATGGGGCCAACTGGCCCTGTAACGTCTAAAAACACCCTATGTATAAATATATTGTAATAAAGTTGTGGCCAAGGCCTTTTTACCCAGAGTACGTCTCTGTCTGTTCATATGGGTGGTGCAGGCACAAAAAAATATATCTAGCAACTCGCTTTGAACATTCAGAATCAATACCACATAATTTTTTCAAAAGAACATCATATCGCCACTCACAATACGCTCCTATATATGAGGCTACATATTTCTCCCGAATACCAGAATAAAGTGGACAATAGAAAAAGACATGTTTGATTGTTTCAACTTGCTGGTTCATGCAATGGTGACAATACCTAAACTCTCTCAAAACATTGTTATAACGCCCTTCGAGGATGGCAGAGGGAAAGACTTCAGCTCTAAAATGTTTTAGAGCATGCCGAATGTTGGAATCTATCCAAACAAATAAAGAGTGCTCTGTTGTCGAGTGCAAGCAGATTTCAGGGTATAAGACCACCACCTTTTGTTTTGATCAGCAATCCTCTTAACAATTTCTCCTGCTACCTTTAGGCCTAAGGGGCTCAACAAGGTTTTAGACAGACCCAACTTGGCAACCTCTCTCTCTCTCTCGGAGCACATTGTTCTTTCCAAAGAGCACTCAGTCTCACACGTGCCCAGCCCCTTGACACGGGCCTGTCAAGGGACTGTCGGAAGCCTGGTTGTTGGCTTTTTTGTTCGTTTCTTTACTTTTCTCCCCCGCCCCCCGACCATTTATTTTTCTGGAAATGCACCTTAATGAAACTTAGAGAACCCAAGCCTTGCAAAAGGCTTCAAGTAATGAAAATTGGGAGCTGTTATCTTTAGTAAAGACAGCAGATTTGTTGTTTGACTTAAGAGTGGATTTCAGCGATATGTGCTAGAATGGAATCCATCATTAATGAAGTGCTAAATTCCTAGGAAATATCCCTGTTACTTATTAAACACTTTGGCTAATTAGATGGGGGGGGGGGGGGAGAAGCCATCATAAGTTGGAGTCCTTTTAAGCAGCCATCACAGAAGGTCAGGGTAGATGCGTTTGTGAGACGTGTTATTTTGCCGGAGAGCTCAGCAAGTCAGAGCAGCTCTGGAAGCAGCAGCAGATTGCCTGGAACTGAAGATATTTGGGTATATCTTCTGCCTTCCCCCCCGCAACTGTCCATGCAATCACGGCGGTCGGGGGGGGGGGGCGTCCATGCACTGCCCACCTGCCCGCCGCAGCCTCCACCCATCCCCCCCTGCACCGCCAGCCCATTTGAAAAGGGCCAAAATGTCTATAAAACCCTGAAAGAGCAGTCTTTCCCGCAGGTGTAGCTACCAGACGTGCAGCAAGTAAAACTCCACCAGGGACCACAAGCCTGTCCCCCCCTCCCCTCCCCCCCCCCACACACAATGAATTTGTATGCATCATGGGTGAGGGAAGAAAGGCAAGGGTGGCCCAAGGATGTTTGTAGGAATTTATTGGATTATTTAGGCTGCCATTATATGATGTTTTATGTTGTAAGTTGCCCCGAGCTACCTGAGACAGAAGGGGCAGGGTAAAAAAAAACTATCAAATAAATAATATAAATAATAAATCCCATCTTCTGCACCAGAACCCATTCCAATATAGCTATGCCCCTAGTCTATTCATTACTCTGGCTGGTTGTTACTTCACTGCCAGCGACAGAGCCTGGTTCTTCAGCTCATGCTCTAGTCTGGAGACTTGTTTCTTTTATTTCTCGAGGTTGCCATGGCCAGTCCACATTACCAGAATTGTTCTTTCCCCCTCAAATGCTTTGTTGAAATGTAACAGACATAGGAAATAACCGTGGTACTAAAGATATAAGCAAAAAAATTAAAAAAAATTAAAAAATCAGAAGACATCCCTGCGGGACTGCCTCACTCCCCGAGCTCTGGAGCGGCACTTGCGGTCAGCCAGGGGGCGCCTTTCCGGACATCCCCCAGGTATCCCAGGGGAGGCGACTCTGGAGAGGGCGTCCTTGGTGGCCACACCAGGTCGTGGAACTCCCGACAGAGGCCCAATCGGCTCAGGGCCTTCTCGTCTTTCGACGAAAATGCAAGACCTGGCTGTTCTGCCAAGCATTTGGCGAGGGAGATGAGTGAAGGGTGGGGTGAGGGTTAGGGTGGTAGGGTTTGGTCTATTTAACCCCAGTTTAATTGTATAGTTTTTAATGAGTGTTTTAATTTATTTATTATTGTATTGACATTTTAGCTGGCTCAAGCTGCAGTGAGCAGAAGAGGCAGGATAAAAATATGTTAATCAATAAAATTAATTAATTAATTAATTTAATTAAATAAAGACATTACCACCACAATATGAAAATGTACAAATCACATAAAATAAAATCTAAAATAAATTAACACAAAAAGAAAATAACCCCAACCAACCCCATGCACAGGCATCGCCGTGCGGTACCTCACTACAAGGCACAAAAGAATGTGTGTTTACCATCAGAGACGTCGTCGCGGATACAAAAGAATAGTGTCCTTTACCACGTTACCAGAATTTCAGTCTAACTGGCACCTGGCTACACACCGACCAGGCTACAGCCAGATGCACACCTGGCGCAACACTGGGTCCAATCCCACACCATGCAGATCCCGCGTCCAGCTGCACGTGCGCGCAGCCACGCACAAACGGCGCAGACCTCCATCGCAGGCACATTGTGCCGGGGAGCCAGGGGGCATCGCTTCGGCCCCAGTGACAATGTTAGCTAAGCTTCAATATGCAACAACATAGACTTCGGGTGCTTTCATCCAGGCGTATCAAAGAGACTTGTGGGGGCTTGTTTGTTTGTTTTTCCCCATGGCACGTAATTCAAGATCCACCCTCTGCGACTAAGAGTATGTGTGCTCTGCGGAACGGAACATCCAGTCCCGGCTGCCTTGAGTGCCAACATTGCTATTCAGGCTGCATTCCACTTTATTTAACTTCTTATAATAGGCTGAATGCGGGAAGCGGACACGGCTGCTAGGCCCCTTGGAAAAGCTCACCGTTTTCTCTCGACCTGCATGTCACAGGTTCCGAGAGCAGTTTCGGTGACTCAGCCGCTGACCTGGGGAATGCTGCTGGCAGTATCCTAGATGTGCAGCGAGTCAGCAAAGCGACCCACGGAGCCGTCTCTTTCCTCCAGCCGGTGAGAGAAAGGGAGGATATCTTCATAATCTTCGAAGTCACGCTGTATTCCTTGAGAACAACACAGCTCAGCAGCTCTATTGCCCAAAGTGCCCACCTGCTACCTGCACTGAAACCCCATCAAACCTCCCCTGCCAAGCAGGCTCCAAGCCATGCCAGCATTCGAATGGGAAATCATCAATGCAGAGGCAGGGTCCTGGAGACTTCCTACGTGACCCATTCCCCCTAGAGTCAGGCTGAGCTGCTGGCCGAATATTGGTTTCCAAGCTAACATCCAACAGATGAATAGCAAAACCAACCTTCTCTCTTCCTTAATCACTTGAGTCGACTCTGAGGGGTTTTCGCCTTCCCCTGCAGCATGGGAGCGACTCACTTGTTTGGAACATCTGGAGCTTTTTCTAAAATTGTTCCCTGTTATTTCAGGCATCGGTGTGTTCTGGTTGGTCCCAGTCTCGAACTGTGACTCATTTTTTAGATAGTCTATGTTTCTTATTGGATGGATTTTTCTATGTAGATAGTTGGGATGTGGTGGGTCCTGCAGTGGTGTGGGGGGGTACTAGACTAGATGGCCCTTGATATCCCTTCTAGCTCTGAGATTGTATGATTCCAACTTGCATTTACCTAAAATCGCCCAATTTTCTAAAAATAAAAAAGTGTATCAATCCCAGTTTATTATCATTATTAATACTTCTGATTTATAACCACACCCTTTCCCTAAGGCTCAGGGTAGATCACAGCATATACAAATCCCCTAAAAACCCTACCCCAACCTCACAGAACCTCCCCATGCCTCCCCTCACAGAACCTCCCCACGCCACCCAAAATGAAAGGTCTTTCGCTGTCTCCAGAAAACACCCAGGCTTGAAAACACCGATATTGAGATTTCATCAGTCCAGATCACTGTCCATGCACGAGTGCACTGTTTTCAATGGTGCCGGCCGACATCCAGAATCAGGGTACAGAATGCCTAACACACACACACACACACACACACACTCCCTATGCGAGTTTGTTTTTCCCAGACTCTGAAGTCCACGAGAAACAGTACTCGTCTAAAAAGGCCCTTAGTGGCGGGTTCCTGACTGCCCCTGTGGTCTTACAAGCTAGGAGACACAAGGCAGGAGAGGCAAAGGAGAGGGGGACATAGGGAGAGGCCGGGAAACATTCTCAGAGTTGAGAGGTCATTGGGAGGAGGGCCCTGAACTCATTATTGAGGTGATGAGGAGCTAAGGAAAGTGTGGCAGAAGAGGTCGGTTTCCAGTAGGGATGGGACTATCGGTATCGGATTAATCCAATAATGTGGATAATTGGCCATATCGGATTAATCCAATAATACTGATAATATCGGTATCGGTATATCTTTTTTTAAAATTGCTGGGGTTTTTTTATCTTTAACATTGTGGCCACTTTAAAAATGGCCGCAATGTTAAAGATTTGAAAAATCAACCATTTTAAAAAACCGATATACCGATAAATCCGATATCGGATTAATCTGATACCGATAAAACCGGTGACCAATAATTCACCGACAGTCCCATCCCTACTCTCCAGGAGGGATTTGAAGGTTGGGAGGGAGCAGGATTGTATTCAGAGAGGGAGTTCTAGGCCTAGGAGACAGCATGGGAGGAGAGACCCGGGGACAGGCAAGGGTGGGCGTGGTGGTAAGGGAGGAATGGAGCTCCTGGGCAGGAATGTAGCAGCAAACAAGTTCAGAAAGATAGTAGGGGACCTGGCTAGGGCTGATGCGGCAGCAGCTGTTACCGCACCGCAATTCCATTCCACCATTTCGGCATTGCCCGTGCCACACCGCGACTTTTCTGCGGACATTCCACTAATTCCGCCGGCATTCTGAAAATTGCGGAATTGCAGAAAAATTGCGGAAACTGTCAGAAAACCGCTGTTCCGCTATTTTGTGGCGCTGGCGGAATGGTGGAAGTAGCGAAAATGTCATGTTTCTGCTATTTTGCAAAGCCTGTGGAAGTAGCGGAATGAAATTAGTGGAACTACGGAAGTAGCGGAATGAAACTAGCGGAATGAAAGGCTCTGCCACGCCGTACCACTAATTGCAGAAACGCTGTTTCCGGCGGAAATAGCTACCGCTGCGACATTCCGCTGCTACAGCCCTAGGTCCGGCTACGAAGAGCCTTGAAGTTAAAGAGAAGGAGCTTGTGCTGCTGAATGCATCTGGTTAGAGGGAGTTAGTGGATGGAGGGGGAAAGGGGGCTGAAGATGATCACGGTGGGCAAGATGGATGACCTTGGGATTGGAGGGATGAGCAGAAGTGAGATGGGCAGAGCAGGGAAGGCCAGTAAGAAAGAAGTCGCGGTAGTCAAGGCGAGAGATGGCTAGAGCTTGGACTAGAGTCTTGGTAGTGGACTCTAGAAAAGAAGGGATTGATTTTAGCAATGTTGCACAGACTGGAGACTGGATCTTAGGAGCAAAGGAGAAGGATGAAAACAGACATTCACGTGACTCCACTTGAACACTGCTTTAACATTTCTTATGCATGTTGCAGGGCTGTATTGGCACCCTATGCAGCCCTGGAACATGCATAAGAAAGGTTAAAGCGGTGATAAAGCAGAGTTAAAGCAAAGTTACGGTGCATGTCTGTTTTCACCCAAAGATAAAGCCTTGGCTATGTCCCTGCCTAGGTATGTGCCTGGACAGTATGGACGTCCATGACAATAGAGAGGGAAGAGTAAGATTTTGGAGGGGAGATGAGGAAATCAAGCTTGGGTTGATGGTGAGACGTCCAAGCAGAGATGTCAGTTACTGGTAGGACTGTGCATCCGTAATGTTTTCTATTCGTTACAAAAATGAATGGAGCCCCAGTTGTTTTCGTAACTAATGTTACAAAAATGGATGAATAAGCAAACGTTTTGCTTTCCTCCATTTTCATTTTACAAATAAAATAAAAAAATCACGTCATATGCACAAAATGGCTGCTGGAGCTGTCCTTCGCATGCGCAGTCCTTTTCCAAAATAGTGACGATGCTGCTGGCACCATTTTGGAAAAGGGTTACCATGCATAGAACAGCCCCGGTGTTCATTTGTGCACTTGCTGTAATTTTATTTAACATTTAAAAATATTTTTTTAAAAACCAAGCACCACTGCACGTGCATAAAATGGCCACCAGACCATTCTGCGCATCGACATCCTTTCCCAAACAGCTGCGCATGCGCAGTGCGGCCCGGCTGCTCTTTCGTGCATGCGCAGGGATTGATTTTTAATTTGAAGATGAATAAAAAAACACAAAGGGAATAAAAGGAAAACACGCCCCCCCCCCAGAAAAGGAAGGGAGCACTGCACCTGTATGGTGCACAAGAGTGTTTCCTGCGTTGAAAGTGTTTACAGTATCTGCCAGAGCAGATTGAGAAGGAAAACACAAAGTATGGATGAAATGATTATGAGCGGCACAGAATGCAGAAAGAACAGCACGCCAGCTGTTTCCCATGCATCAGTCAGCTATATCATCCCCTTACTATTACTTAACTTAGCTTGTTAGAGTTTAATATTCTCCAGGAAAGAGAAGAGAAGGGGAGAAAACGAGTCCATCAACAACAGAAGATTTAGGTGCTTGGTCTATGTTAATCCCTTACCCACGTCTTTCCAAAAATAACTTCTTAGAGGACACTCTAACTTTGAAGTAGCATGCTCTCGTCTTTCACGCATTACTATTTATTGAGATTTTAATAAATGTTCATCCAGCGGGCTGTGCGAGGCTCTTCCGCAGCAATGGAATACGGCTTATCTCCCAGCGAAAGCCTCTGCTTATCGTCTGCCGTTCATCCCTGATAGACTTGTTGAAAACACACCAAGTAAGAACTTCTGCATGGTCAACTTTAATTTCATCACAGCAGTTCAGTCTTCCAGGTTAATGTCATCGGCAATGAAGGCCGCGGTGCAAAAGGTCATCTGGAAGAGTCGGTCCTGCCAGTCTGGGAAGGGAGAACTGCCGAGAGGAGGGAGGTGGACTGGTTGCAGAGGGCCCAGTTGCTAGGCTAGAAGCGCAGCCCTCTTGTTTACGGAATGAAGAGCTGTGAACTGGAAACGGACTGTTGAGCTGCACAAACTGAAATGTGGCATCTTTCCCTTTGTTTTGTGGTTAGTGCAGGGAGCTTAATTGGGAAGAGTTCATTGTTTATTCCAGGTGTTAGATCACACACACACACACACCCTTCTTGGATTTATTCACACAAGCTCCAGAACAACAGAGGAACTCACAGAGCATGGCCTGTTCTGTTGTCCCTCGTGTAGGGCTTGCACATACAAGATGTTTATTCCTGCTAACACATCCATGCAAACCAGCGCGGACACAGGGTGCTGCTGATCCATTAGGGCAGAGACATTATGGCATATAATGTAAATAAATAGATTAATTAAATAAAATAATTTCTTGCCATGATTGCTGTCCTCTGCCATTAAAGTCGGTGGGCCCGATCCCATGGTCTGCGGAAACCGCATGCAACCCAAGTGCACGCACGTACGCACAAACTGAGCACAAGTCCATCAAGGAGACATTGTGCCACGCGGAGTCCACGCGGATCCCATGTGGAGGGGGTTGGGATTGCGGCCAATGGTAAAACTCCAATGGATGGAGCATTGTGCCCTATGTTTCTGTACAGCACAATGAGACCATGCTCTCACTTGTAGCCTCTAGATGGTCCTGTAGTTGTCATTGTTGTCGTCGTCATCATCATCACCACTATTTAAATAAAAAATTAATTAATAAAATAAAATAAATAAATGGAAACCAGTCCCCAATACTCTAAAGCTGACAACAAATATGTCAATTTATCTCACGTTTCCAGGTAAGAAATCATCATTAAAGTCATCATCAAGAGCTGAAACAGGGACCTGGTCTGGTACCTGCAGGTAACACTTGCATTTTGGGGCACCGTTTCCCGTATCTGAACCGGTACCTGAATACCGTCCAAGTGCCCAAGAAATAAAATATCGGTTCTTGAGTACCTGAATATACCCCAAAACAAACAAAAAATAAACTAAAAATTTTCATACCTCTGGCTAGACAAGTCCCTTCTAGTCAAGCAACTTCAAGGATCTTGTCCTTGAACACTGGGCTGGTCCCTCAGTATCTGAGCCTCACTCCCGGCTGGGCCCAGTTCCTCATAGAAAGGCACTACGGATTCTACCTTTGAGCTCCTCTTTTACACACTCCCCTTGTCAGACACAGGGACCCCACCCAGGGCAGTTCCTTGCTGCAGGCCAGCTCAGCCCATGTGAGGCAGAGTCCGTCTTCACTCCTGTCTCCCCATGTTGATCTTTCCCACATCACTCTTGAGGCAGAGC
This sequence comes from Sphenodon punctatus, assembly GCA_003113815.1. NCBI lineage: Eukaryota > Metazoa > Chordata > Lepidosauria > Sphenodontia > Sphenodontidae > Sphenodon > Sphenodon punctatus. The sequence continues at coordinate 2,302,743 of QEPC01009472.1, read as the reverse complement.
TGTCCCTTGCTCCTTTCTTTCTCATGTTCTCCCTTGACTGAGACCACTCTGTTATAGTTTTCACAGCTGGCTCGGCCACACTCAGGCCAGCTGGCCCTACTCAGGCTCTCAGCTCTGGAGGCCTGTGTACCTATACGCTCGGTGCTGTCCTCTACTTGAATTCGACTGTGCCTTTCCTTCGCACCTGCTGTTGTGTGCTCCTTTGGTAGCAGGTGCGCCTGCGCCTTTCAGTCTGGCGCTAACGCTCCCTGAAAGTATATCAGGTCGGAATACCGAAAAATTGGGATGAAAATTAAAAATTAGAACCGGACAGTGATTTTTCCGGGACAGATAATCAATAAATAGGTGTTGGAAGTCCATAAAGCTACTTTAAAAAGTTGAAAAATCAATAGTAGAAGTTGACATTCTGGGGCCGGAAGTCATTCTGGGACATTGGGTATCCAAATCAAGTCGCAATCAGGTACTGATCAGTACTCGATGTTGTCAGGTTGATTCAGGTACTGGAAATTCATCGGGTATACCCGTTTCTGCGGGGACTCCTTTCAGCTCTACCAAAAACCCATGTTCACTCTATGGGTTGCTCCCAAATTTGTGTGACCAAAGGTAGCCCTTGCCCCGCATGTTTGACGCATGGAATGGGGACAAGAATTATGTGTAGACACACCCGCTGGCTGAAAGTAAGTGGGAGGGAAAGTAACACTCCTGTGTAGAGCTGGAACAAAATTCTGGCTTGGATTCCATTTTTGATGGATACAGCCATTCCAACCATTCTGGTGAAGTGTAGACTGGTGTACAATACAGTTCACGTTTCACAAGAGATCCAGATGGATTCCCACTCACCTCCCCACCTTGTGTACGGAGGCACGGTATAAGGCACAGCCATTTTGTGCATGTGCACCATGGGTGCCACCATTTTGCAGTTACAGGACACACAACGTTGGTGCCCTGCAGTCTGTACTTCAGACGGGATTCCGCCGTGGCTTAAATCTGTTGCAGAATTCCACCCAACATTCTAAAAATGCAGAAAATTTCCAGAAGATTAACTATCTATTTTATTTCAGGCCTACTCTTCCATATTTCTCAGTAACACGGCATCAGAAGCCTTATCTGAACTCTCAGTAACCTTGTTTGTCAGCTGAGATAAATTAATGGTCAGCTCTGGTAGCTGACTGGAGAGACAGATTGGCATAGCAGTCAGCCGTGCCCCATCCAACATCCACAGGGCAAGTTCGGAAATTCTGGCAAGAGCCCATCTCCAGCTTGAGAAGTAGAGCAGGGCCAGAATGGGAAGTTAGTGCACTACAGTAAAACCAGATGTCGGGGGGGGAGATAACTGCCTTTGCGGGGAAAGGGAAGGGTTCCAGAAGGGAACCAAGCAGATGCTGGTGGTGTGAGACACGGGCCACTCACAGTGTTGCTGGCAAGTCCCCGAAGGGAAGTAGGATGCCCGTCAGGATAGTAGCTGGGCCACTGAATCCCAATAGGGATTAGGCCCTTATCATCATAGGACACCGAGCAGATACACTGGAATGCCCTGCTCCACCGTTCAACCACCCACACAACCCAGTCACACCACAAGGGGGAAAGGAGTTCATGGTCACAGTGATGGAGGGGGGAATAGGAAACCCAGGGCTCCAGTGAGGGAACAGGTAACTCACGCGGTGGAGAGGGGGAGGACTGAACCCCTGGCGGGGGGGGGGGGCTTGTGCTCTGGCAATCACTCAATCTCTCACTCATTCATTCACACCAACAGGGAAATAGGAAGGAAACACTCACCACAGCAGGCAGACCAGTACACTCCACACGCTCGTAGATGGAAGGAAGGCAAAGGGGAAAGGACTATGTCAAGGACAAAGAATGCAATCAAGCACTCACTCCAGGGGGCCAGTCTCTCTGGTCACCGGCGCTGTGTCCTTCACAGGGCCGGCATTTGTATTGTTGGCCATGCCCCCATAACGTGCCTGGAGGTGCTGGGAGCGTCGCATTCGGAGGTAAAACAAAACATTAAAAATGAAGTTGGACTGGCGAGGTATGAGGCAGAAATGGCAACAGGCAGACAAAGCAAATTACAGAACAGAAAATGAGCAAATAAAAAGATGTGAGACGCTTGAGGGTTGCCGCTACCTGTGAGTATATTTACTACCTGTGAGTAATACCTGCAAGTTCAAGTAGTCTCTCAGGTGCCTGATGGGTACCTGAGTACTGGTTTGGGCACCCGATTACCTGAAAATACCAAGTATTACCATTACTGAGTTACTGCATTACCATTTTACCTATCAGAAAATTGGTACTGGAAGTCAGAAACTCAGTAAATCAAGTGGCCAGTTGGGCACTAAAAGTGTACGGATTTTATTACCTGATGTTACCGGGTCGGGTACCAATTATTTTCAGCTCTATTTTGGGTGCTTCTCTGACTAGTCACCAGGTTAAACCCTGTTGCCTTCGTCAGTGGCCCAACTTTCTGACACGCACATAGCGGTGCAGCGCCTGGCGGGGCGCTTGGAGGATCAGTGCCCCAAACACTCTGGAAGGCTAGCCGCGCCTGACATAGAAGAAGAACATGCACGTTGAAGCAGGAGTGTAGCTACCATGGATCCATGGGGGCTTAGTTGAGCACAAGCCTTAGCCTCTGAGGGGGCCCTTTTCAAGGAACGTGAGTTAGAGCTGCAGTGGGGAGCACATTTGAAACCCGCGTTTTCAGGTACCCCCAATGGGCATCCAATAGGGTACCCAGCTCCTCATTGGGTACCCAGTGCCCCAAAATGTGGGTATATCTGGGGCATCCCTGGGCGCCCAGGATGCCAGACATCTGCGGCTCCTCAGGCAGACTCACCTTGCCACCAGGTTACTGATCCTCTGGTCCTGGTCACTGTTTGCTAGTCCCTGTTCATTCCCGGCCCGCGCACTGCTCAGCAGAGCTCAGGACTTCCCTCCTCGGCTCTTCCTGAGTGTGGGGAGGAGTGAGGAGACCTCTTCCCACCTGCATCCACCTCCTAATGGATCCCCAATTCCCAGGGGGACCCGTATCAGGAGTACACATGGGTCCTTTGCGTAACCCCATTTTTGGTCCTCCGGGGAATGGTGAACGCATTAGGAGGGTGCATGCACGTGAAAAGAGGCATCCTCACTCTCCTACCCCCCTCTCAGAAAAAGCCAAGCAGGGCAGTCCCCAGCTTAGCTGAGCATCTCGCGGGTCGGGGAGGAGCAGGGAGCAGCGAGTAGAGACTGGACCGGAGGAACAGTAGCCCAGCAGTGAGTTAAGTCAACCTGGGGAGTCAGGTAGTCTGTTGGGTCGTGTTCAGATATCAATTGGTGCCCGAATACAACCAGGGCAAATCAGGCACCCTAGATTCAACAAATTACCCAATTTGCCGGGTAGGGTACCCAACTGCAGATCTAACCTGAGTGCCACTAGGAAATTTTCAGACTTTTCAAGATAGCTGCATCTCTAAGATAGGGGAGCCAGAAAAGATGAGCACATCTCATAATCTGGTGGTTGAGTAGGGCTGAATTGAGAACCTTTTCCAAGCGGAGCGATAATCAAGAAACGTTACTGAGATCTCGACGAGATCCCGTTAACGTTCCAAGATCGTGTGAGAATCTTGAGAAAAGTGTTTAAAACGCACTGTGCATGTGCAAAATGGCCACCCCGGCTGTTCTGCGAATGGGCAGCCCTTTCCCAAATTGGCACCAGCAGCACCGGCACCATTTTGGAAAAAGGCAGCTGGTCTGCCAATGCACAGCACCATTTGCGCATGAGCTGAAAAGCTGCTCTTTTCCAAAATAACGCCAGTGCTGCCGGCAGCATTTTAGAAAGGGTCGGGACTGCCTATGTGCAGAATGGCCCCGGTATAGTGGGGGGTGTGTGTGTTGTTTTTTGGTTCACTGTGAGGCAGCCGAGTCCTCAGCGAATTCACCTCCTTGCCAGCCCCCGCAAAGGAGAGGCGAGGGTGGAGAAGAGTCCCAGAGCAGCTCAAGCCTCAGAGAGAGGCAGCCTGGTGAGTAAAACCTTTTTGTTTTGTTTTTTAACAGGTGCGGGAGAGGACAGGATTAGTGCTTTTCTCAGCAAGCATCAGGGCAATTTTCGGCTCGTTTGTGTTTGCAAGAACGAGCTGAGAATCCTGATTTTTCTCAAGAAAAGCGAGAATCCAAGAAGCAAGTTTCAGCCCTAGTTGAAAGTGGTCAATGTGAGACTGGCTGTTCCCACTCAGTTTCTTTTTCATCAGTCATTCCATTGATCGGCTTTGACTTGGTACTGAATGCCACTTTCATTTTCCACTCTAAGTTACATTTGTGGCTCAAGCTGAATCAAGTAACTGCAAAAGCAGGGATACCTGTTGAAACTGCAGTACTCGACCCAATCTGGTAACATTGGGTACTGATCAGATTGTTGCCCAATAGGCTACCAGATGTATTATTTATCTATTTTATTCCATTTATATGCGGCCCCCCCATGCCTACGGCATCTCGGGGCGGCTTCCAACATAAAATTAACAATTTATCACAATATAAAAATATAAAAACCTACACAGATATTTAAAAGAATATACCAATTTTTGTCCAGGTTTTCTAACTTTCAGTACCAATATTGTGACTTCTGGCACCAGTATAGGACTTTCTGTCCCAATTCCACTACCAGTCTACCATTTTATCAATCACAACAAATCAGTACCTCGATAATACCTTGTATGTTGGGGTAATCGGGTGCCTGACTCAGTACTGAGGTACCAATTTGGCACCCAATAGACTACTGGGTTTTACCTATGGGTATCAAATTGGCTACACGTTTCAGTTCTATAGGCAAGGCCTCCTTCACTTTTGTATCTAAGGACTTGAAAGCGATTTGTGTATTTATTCCTCCATCACCCCTGGGAGCTAGTGAAATACTATTACAGATGGAGAACTGAGGCACAGAAAAACTCAGTGACTGACCCTAACCAAAGGTGTTTGTAACCAAGTGGGAATCAAGCCCACGTTGCTAGAGTCACATCTCACAGGGACCTCTTTTGAGTTCTGGTTATGGATACAGGCGGGTTGAAAAAACTGCTTTATATTCATGGAACATTTCCACAAAAACGGAACCATCTCCAAAAAAATTCCAAGTGCAAATGGACAAAAAAAATTCATCCAGTCCGATTTCCAATTGGACCAGATGAAACACCTGGTTCTGACGGTATCGGAACCCAGCAAAAACTTTTGTTTTAAGACCTAGTTACGAATAGTTTTCTCTGTCTCTGAGAGCATTCTTGAGGTTAGCATGATTCAGATCATGCCGTCGACTATTTCCAAAGGTGGGAAAGATGTACAGAGAAACCAACAGTAAAACTTGTTCTTGTGATCCTTGTGTTTTTCAACAAGAATAGTGGTTCTTGGCTCGTTTTGACAAATGAGAATGAGCCAAGAACCAGCAGCATTTCAGTTACATTCTCACCGAGAAACAGAAACAACAAAAGAGAGCTGCATGTCAAAATTGCTGCGAGGGGGGCTGTTCTGCGCATGTGCAGCACTTTTTCTAAAATGGCACCCGCAACATCACTGCCATTTTGGGAAAGCGCAGTCATTCTGCGCATGCACCGACTGGCTTCCCTCTTCCAAAATGGCACTGGCAGCATCACTGCCATTTTGGGAAAGTGCAGTCATTCTGCGCATGCACCGACTGGCTTACCTCTTCCAAAATGGCACTGGTAGCATCACTGCCATTTTGGAAGAGGGAAGTGCACGTGCAGAACAGCCCCGGCAGCCATTTTGCAGATGCGAGATTTCGTACTGGGACCGAGATCCAGAATGAAATCTCATAAGAGATCCTGTGAAAACAAAAAGGGATTGCCATTCAGCCCGTAGTCAACAGCGGCTTCAGCTGAAAGCAGAAAAACTTTGGAAAACGACTAACATTCACATGGGACAGACACGTTCTACCAGGGATGCTTAAAACACTGTAATTAAAAGAGCTCTGTTCTTTCAGCTGACCTTTCCTTGGCTGCAAAAATCAAATCTTATGCTTGAAATGCCCTGTTGTGTTGCTAAGCAATACAGGTGAGGAAGGTCAGTGCTGCTTCTTCACAGAGCGCGTCAGACCTGAACGTTAAACTGAATCCCTCCATGTTCTTTTGCCTGGAGGCTCCAGTCTTGGTGGAGCAAGAGTGGAGTGATAACGGGGATAGGCAGTGCCACTACACTGGTGCTAGTGGTTAATTTGTAAAAAAAGGTATTGCTGGGCTCCAAGCCTGCCCCAGAAGCGACACCCTCTTCGCCATCTTCCCCCAAAAGCCACACCTCCTGGTCCAGAGCTAGTCAGAGCAGGGAAATGAGCTTTATTCTTTAGCCAGCAACCCAGTGCCTCTCGACAGCTCAATATAAAACAGGAGATTTAATCAACATGATGGCCAGTGCAGGCATTGGGTCAGGAAGTCGTTAATGGAAAGAAAACCATTCAGGTATCCTTTCCCATTTTATTGACTAGTAGGAGTCTCTGAGCACCCAATAGAATGTTGAAAGGCTGTGCTGGCCCACCTCTTCCCTTCAGCTTACCCCTTCTCATCTGGAAAGGACTCCCGCACCTCCCATTTTTCAAGATGGGAGAGGTGAAGGGAAGAGGTGGGCTCAGCACAGCTTTTCAGCATTCTGTTGGATGCTCAGACTCCTGCTAGCCAATAGAATGCTCAAGTTCTGCCCTCTCCCTCCTCCTCTCCCCCCTCCCATACCTGAAAATGTATGACTGGGAAGCTTTACCCACTGAGACAGCTGCCAGCCACAGACAAGTTAAGAAAGATGAGTAGGAAACAGCATGGATGCCTCCTCCCTTTCCCCACGTTTAATGTTTACAGGCTGAGAGATCAGCCTGAGCGCGCTGGGGTGGGGGAAGCAAGAAATCTCGCAAAAATCTAAATCAGGACCGAGATGTCTGTGAGATCTCGACCCGGAGTCTTGATTCTCATGAGATTTTCAGGAGAATAAAATCTATTAAATGTTTCTACCCCTAACTGGAAGCCAATCGAGCAATAGCAATGAAAGCTATTTCCACCAGAAACAAACCATTCACCTGCACTTATGCGAGGAGGAAACTTACCGAGTTTTTACTATTTTTGCTAGTTCCCGTTCAGTAAGTGCCATGGTTTGTTTTGGTACTGATGGTAATTCTTCCTAGGCCAGAGCAGCCACACACCACATAATGTTCCTTTCATTCTGCTTATACCTGCATGTGTACGATCTCCAGTTCACTACGTAACTTTAATTATTTTCCTTATTGGTCCTTGTTTGGAATTCTTGTAAACTGTGTTTTGATTGGCATATTTTAAGGACTAGCCCATGTTTTAAGAACATAAGCAGTGCCATACTGGGTCAGACCAATGGTCCATCTAGCCCAGCATCCTGTATCCGACAGTGGCCAATCATGGTGACTTGGGAAAAGCATCCAACAGGTCATGATGGGGGATCCATTCCCTGTTGTTTTCCCCCAGCTCCTGTCATGTTCCCTGATCCTGTCTGGGCTAATAGCTGCTAATGGATCTATCTTCCAGAAACTTGTCCAAACCTCTTTTAAACTCAGCTATAGTACTGGCCCTTACCACAGTCTCTGGCAGTAGATTCCACAACCCAATTATACGCTAAGTGAAAAAATATTTTCTTTTATTTGTTTTAAACTTGCCACCCATGAGTTTCATGGAGTGTCCCCTAGTTCTAGTACTAGCTGAGAGGGTAAATAACTG
>QEPC01009472.1:2275924-2294249 GCA_003113815.1 Sphenodon punctatus | reverse complement strand
CACTTTACAAAGTAATAAAATAGACACGGTCCCTGCCCCTAGGGCTTACAATCTGAGAGACAGGAGCTGGGGGAGAGACTTAGGAAGGGGAACAGAGGGAGAGACAAGGGGTCTAACATTCATGAAGATGCGAGGTCTCAAGTGCACGTACTTGGCTTGGTTACGATGAGAATGACAGAACACTGATCACAAGCTTAAATATGCTGTACAAATTCCCATATTTAACTAGCTGATTGTATGGACATGGACATAGCTGACTCCCTTCACAATTTGGTGAAGGAAATGCATTGCAGGTATTGATTACTGACCTAATTATGAGCTGTTTTCTCGTGTGATAGAGCATTTGCGCTTGGGAAGCTCAGGATGGCTTGAGCGGGTGTTGCAGGTTTGCAGGTTAAGAAAAAGACAAACAAAGAAAGAGATGACAGGACCACAGGAATGGGAGAGAAACATCTGTTTTGTTTGGAGAATCTCGCCTCATTTGTTGCACAGTCCAAAACTTGTTTGGACTTGGCCTGGAGGGAGAAAAAAGCTGAGCTCTCTTGTGGCATGAAAGCAAATTGCTAGGGTAACTAATGGGCAAGAATGAAATTAGAGAGAGAGAGAGCACGCTTTTTACCACTGGGTAGAGCCACAAGAACAAATTGTTTTTTATATTTAACTGTGGCATGAGGCCCGATATTTAATAGCAGAGTTTGACCTAGTACTGTCAAGAGAGAAGCTACATTTTTGTGCTTGCTGTACATGGAGGGCTTGATTTCTGTAGCTAAATAATATGCTGTGTATTTCCTATTACTCACCCAGTGTTTCACACATCTGTTTTATGTTTCATTAATGGCACAACAAATGAAACCATCAACCAGCCCACTTCTCTAGATTAATTCAACATGTATGGAAAAATACGGGCCAACTGAAGACAATCTCGGAGATTACCATGTCAGGGAAAACCCCCCGCCATTTTGCTTCGAGGATGCCAGGAGCACAAATCAAAGCACTTACAAGCAGCGATCCAACATGCTACTCCAATTAAGAGCAAGTACTACTCAAGGAGCCGTTCAGAAGACATTGTGCACTAACTTAAACTGAATCCGCACTGCAAAAATAACTGCGGAATGGAGCAGAGTGTAACACGAGTAAGAGGAATTGGGGAATCTCCATTCGTTCATGAGGTTCTGTAGTTTCCTGAGCCCCCTCCATCATTCTGCTGTCATCCTCTTAATTACTCACGACGATTATCAAAGGGAGTCCATCTTACACAAGCACAATACAAAATTAACCTTGTGCCAAGCTGAAAGGAACAGTCTAGATCAGAGGGAGGGAGGTTTGTCCTGCAGCTGAAACAACAGGCAGGGATTGTAGAGATGTGGGGTTTTTATTCCTGAGTCTTGCCACTTGGATTCTTGGGTAAATTGACATGTGCCAGATTTTCCAAAAGGATTCAGTTCCTTAGAGCTGTGAGATAATTTATCCAGCCTTCGCCTGGATAGGACGACTCTGGAGTAGAGCGGAAAAAGATACCTGACTTGGTATCCATAGGTAATACCTGCATTTTCAGGTATCATTTCAGGTGTCAGATTGGTATCTGTATCCCCTCAAAATTTCCAAAATCCAGGACCAGAAGTCAAAAATCCGGAACTGGAAGTCAAAAAAATCGGGACAAAGATGATATTTTAGTATTTCAGTTGTCGGTATTTCAGGTACCCATGCGGACACTGTTTCGGGTACCAAAAAATACCTGGAATTTTCTAATCAAAATGGGAACCACGGATTCCACAGATGTACCTGGTTTTGCATTCCTACTGGCATTTAAATTTCCTGGAAATGGACAAGCAGGAAAACCTGCTCCATTTTAAAAAAAAAAATTTTTTTTTGCAGGGGGTAGGAGCCGAAATGGGTACAAAATTTACTACTTGTGGGTCATTCTTACATTTTTGGAACTTCATTGAGTACCCAATGGGTTACCTGGGTACCAATGAGGTACCCAAATACCTGGTAAAATAGGTAGATTCTGGTAATGATTGGTATATCAGATTGGAAAACTGAAAAAACCATGATGTAAATAAAAAAAAAAAATTGGGAACGGAAGTCAGTTTCCCCAGACCAGAAATTGACTTTCTGGGACTGAAAGTCAACTTTCCAGGACTCGGAGTACCTGAATCATGTTGCAATCAGGTGCCAATTGGTCTATCTATGGAATATGCTGTACCCATTTTGAGAAAATGTGGCTACAGCTGATGCAATGAAAATGGCCGAAAGGCAGTGGAGTAGTAACGGTGTAAAATCTGGAGGAGACAGCACTCCCCTTGAACACACATATAGCGCTGAAACAAGTATTCGCACAAATGGGTATACTCAATTAATTTCCAATACCCAAACTGACCCAAAAATGTTGGACACCAATTGGTACCCGATATCAGGCACCTTCTGAAAATCCAGATACACTATATTGACCAGCTCACCCTTATCCACATGCAGTATTTAAACCCTAAAAATTCCAATAGTTTAGTGAGGCATGACTTCCCTTTGCTAAATCCATTTTGATTCTTCCCCATTATGCCGTGTTTATCAACACGCCTAGTAATTCTGTTTTTCACAACCGCTTCCACCAGTTTGCCTGGCACCGAGGTCAGGCTCACCGGTCTGTAGTTTCCAGGATCACCACTGGAGTCCTTTTTAAATATTGGTGTTACATTCACTAGCCTCTAACCCTCAGGTACAGTGGCAGATTTTAGCGATAGGTTAGAAGTTACCAATAGCAGGTCTGCCATTTCATACTTGAGTTCTTTCAGAACTTTGGGGTGAATACCTTCTGGTTCTGGTGATTTGTTACTATTTTGGGTAATTTTAAACGTGACAGGCCTTTCGGCCCACCACGCTGAACCCTGGACCAGGATCTGTCTCGGATCCCAGTTCATGAACAGAGCTGTCCTTTAGACGTGCCGGCCTGATCGTGAAGGGGGCGGGGATCTGGGAGGAGGCGGGGCTGAGTGGCGCAACGTGCAGCCACTCAGCCCCCCCCCCACGCTCCTCTGGCTGCCCGCCCTTGGGAAGACAGACGGGCGCGGCAGCCAATCAGGCCGCTGTACCCGATCCCATACCGCAGTCGGAACCACATTCCAGAACAGGGCGAGGTAATAGACGTTACCTTCGCCCCATTCCTGATCGTGGTTTAGCTAATCACGATTCTGGAGGTGAGGCCGGCCTCACCTCCAGAATCGTGGTTAGCTTTGAACCACGCCAGGAATTCACCGTGGTGAACCTCTAGCGGGGCTCAAACAGACGTTCGCACGATCACAGCCACCACCCTGAATCCACTGTGATTCAGTGTTAGTCGACTGTGATCTCGTAATGTCTGAAATGACCCTTAGTTTGTCAATTTGCTCTAGAACCTCCTCCAGAGTCACGTTGATCTGTGACAGCTCTTCTGATTCATCACAAAGTTCCAGCATAGGTATCTCCCCAACATCCCCTTCAGTGAAGAGCAAAGCCAAGAATTCGTTCAGCCCCTTTTACTCCCTGGTCATCTAATGGCCCAACTGACTCTCTAGCAGACTTCTTGTTTCTGATGTAGTTGAAAAAGGTTTTATTATTAGTTTTTGCATCTTTAACATGTTGTTCTTCAAATTCCCTCTTGGTCTGCCTTATTAATGTTTTACATTTTATTTGGCAGTGCTTATGATCTTTCCTATTTCCCTCATTAGGACTAGTGTTCCAGTTTTTAAATGATGCCTTTTTGGCTCCAATAGCCTCATTCACCTCCCCATTTAGCCATTGGCACAGGTTTAATCCTCTTGCTACCTTTTTTATCTGTGGTATAAACTTAAGCTGGGCTTCCAAGATGGTGTTTTTAAATAGACTCCGCACTCTTTTCAGACATTTAATCCTTGCAACTGCTCCCTTTAGTTTTGCACTAAGTAGTTTAATCATTTTTTGCATAGTTTCCCTTTTTAAAGTTAAATGTTACTGAGATAGTTTTATTTGTCATTCTCCCTCCTGTAAGTATGGGTGATTTCAGACGAGACGGGGCAGCATTCGCCCCATCCCGGAATCACCCAAATGATTACCCGCCGGGATCACTCCGGCACGTCCAATAGACGTACCGGCTGATCCCGGCGGGGAATCTGGGAGGGGGCGGGGCTGCGCGGTGCAACGTGCCGCCGCTTGCCTCCCCCGCTCCCCCGCCACCTGTCCTCTGGGGAGATGGGAGGGCTCCACAGTCAACGCGGCCGCAGCACTCGCCCGAATTGACCATGGCTCGGAATCCTGCCGGGGATTCCGGGCTGTGGTTGCCGTCCAGACGAGATGGTCAATCGCGGCGGGGAATCGCATTCACCAAGTGACCGGCGCCGACCCCGCCAGTTCTGCCGATCGCGTGGTGAATGTGATTCCCCGCCGCGATTGACCATGACAAACATCTGGGGAGGGAACTTCCGGTTCCCCAAGAGACATTACGGGACCATTCCCCACCACAGGGTATTGACTGTGGTTGAGCGTGATCTCGTAACGTCTGAAAATACCCTATGTCAGATTTGATTATATTATGATCAGTATTGCCAAACAGCTTCACCACCGTAATCCCTGGCACCAGGTCCTGTGCTTAGGACTACATCCAAAGTAGCTCCTCCTCTCATTAGTTCCATGACCAGCTGCTCCAAGAAGCAGTCCCTTACCACCCTTATCTTGTTCACCCTCATAGCAACCCTGTGAGGCAGGCCATTATTATTCCCATTTTACCAGATGTGGGAACTGAGGCTGAGAGAGAGTGACTTGCCCCAGGTCAACTTATAAGTTTGTAGCCAAGATGGGATTTGAACCTTGGTTTGCCAGGTCCAGCATCTCCACTAGGGTACACTGCTATGATCCCATAGATCAGCAAACAAGATGGGACTTGTGGGGTTATAACTGACCATAAAATGACTGAGAGCGGTTAATGTGATGCAACTGTACAACAGGCAAATGCTATCCTGGGATGTAGTAGAAGTGGTATTGCCAGTAGGGATAGGGTGATATTGTTTCCTCTGTATAAGGCTCTGGTAAGATCACATCTGGAATACTGTCTTCAGTTCTGGAGTGCAGTGCGGGGGGTTGGAATTGATGGCCTTTGGGATCCCTCCCAGCTCTGGGACCGTATGACTCTACCTCACCAGCAACTACAGTGGCAAACCAAAACACACTGAAACGCCAAGCTACCAACAAGGAAAGTTTAACTCACACATTTTCACCAAGAGTATTAGTGGAAGGTGGAGAAATCTCCTACGCAGAAGGATGTTGTATGATTTGGTATATAATGATCTATTTATTCCCCCTCGTGGAATTGATCAAAATACTTTACACGGCCCCGAGGGACGTTGCGTCTCCTGAGCAACATTAACAGCAAGCAAACATCAATTTCTGTTGTGAGAAGATGCATTTTTATCTTAAAACAAAGCACAGAAAATAGAGCCCGGTTTGTCTAGCTGCATTCACAAGAACCGCAATCCAAAGTGACATGTGGTGTGTGCCGTCTCCAGACGTTAGCCAGATTTCAATACCCAAAGAGAATGCAAGCCAACGGGAAGATGATGGGTGTCACTTTGGATGACCTGTTTTAAATAAAATTCTGGGCGATGTGGCATGAGGAGATTATATGTTTGGCATGAGGAAATGTCATGGCCAAGGTGGCTGTTCCCATGTCCTGCGGATCCCGCACGCAGATGCGCAGAAACCACACATACCCCAATTGCCAGCACATTGTGCTGCGTGGAAACCATGCACATGCATGTACGCACTGGGGTGCATGCAGTATTCACGGGGCATGAGACTGGCTCCAAGGTGTTGGCTAAGTTGGTCAAATGTTGGTCATGGTGACATTTTGGAAAGAAAGCCCCTCCTAGATGTTTTGGTGAACCAGTCTGGGACTTCTTCCTTTGGCTCCCAGCTCTAGGGCACCTCATCCATTTGTCTCAAGAGTGGAAGGAGCACTCCCCTTTAGAGGCAATCTCCCATGTTGCACTGAAGGAGCTCTCCTAGCCCTCCGCATCCCTGGAGACATTCCCTGGTGAACCAGTATCACTCTCCTCCCCAAGACTGATCTCTGAGAGGCTGGTCTTCCACCGCAAACCATGATCTACTGCACACTAGCTTATGATGATCTACCAGAAGATCTCAATCTCCCTCTTGGCTGTCCTGTCCTAGTGGCCTCTCCATGCCTGGCAGGAACTATAGCTGAAACAAATACCGGGGAGCGGACGTGGGGGATTGGGCAAACCCAACAAATACATGCTACCTCAGGGATCGCCAAGAGGTCGATGAAGACGAGAATTGAAACAAGTATCTGCTGCTATCTAGTCTCCAGATGGATATCCCATATCTGTTGGGGTCCAGAATCTCTCTGGATAGTATCCGGGTAGTATTCGGCAGTTAACAAAATTAGCTCTTTATTGAGATACCACACATTACCATTTGCTGAATTAACTTTTACAGCATCACCATTTGACTGTTTTGGCAATAATCATGGTAGGACCCATGCACAATTGCCAAAACAGACATAACCTACCATGCTTCACATGCACCTTTTCTGCCATGCTCCACTGTGACCCCTGCAGTCAGCTGAGAGTGCTCTCCTGTGGGTACCACCTGCCAATAGTGTTCACACAGCAAAGCTCGGTAGAGAGGCGTTCTCAGTTGCTGTCCCAGTATTATGGAACTCCCTTCCCCCAGACGTCCGTCAGAACCGGACCCTATTCCGGAGGCGGTGCAAAAACTTTTTTTTTGGCAAAGTGTTTGGTGGGCAAGGATGGGATCTGGAGTGGATGGGTTTAGGGGTGAGGGGGCTGGGGGGGGGTTGTGTTTTTTTTAGTTGTTTTTTTTTTTTTAAAGGATTTTAAAATATTTTTGTGTTTTCAATATTGTAAACTGCTCTGAACCTTGGGGTAAACATTTAATTTTATTTATTTATTTATTCTTGGAAAATTTCTATCCCGCTCATTCTGCCAAAGGTAACTCTGTCTTAATAAATAAATCTTATCTTAATAAATAAATAAATAAATAATTGAAATGGCCACACGACTGAAATAATTGAATGGGAGAAGGGGGAGGGGGGAAAGGCTTAGAGGTTAAATGGCTTGCCTGAGGAGGCCACACAGCGAGTCCGTGGCAGAGCAGGAAAGAGAATCCAATAGAATCTATTAATTATTATTTGTTAATTCCCGATTGGTAATTAATTATTGTTAATTATTAGTAAGTATTAAGTATTCATTAATTTTAATGATTAATTATTGATGATTAATAATCATATTAATATGCTCACAATGTGCCTGGCACCGTACAATCGTAATGAGAGAGAGACAGGTCCCTGCTCTAAGGCGCTTACAGTGTACGAAAGACAAGGGAGAGGAGACGAGGGAGGAGGGAGCCTAGGGAGAGAGAGGTGAGAAGTCACAGGGGCAGGCGCTTTACTTAGTGGCAGGCGTGAAAGGACTGCATTAGTGAGGGACTGCTTGAGGGAAAGTTACAAGCTAGGGACAGCCGGATGGAAGAGGAAGGTTTTTAGGAAGGATTTGAAGGTTGGAAGGGTGTGAAAGCATTCAGGGAGGGAATTCCGGACATGGGAGGAGGGGGGGCAGCATGGAGAAGGGGAGACATTTCTGGGAGCAGGGTGGGGGGCAGTGAGATGGGTGAGGGTGGTGACAGGGGAGAAACAATATGCGCAAATGGGGGATGAAGCATGAAACAAGTGCAGCATGATAGAGGAGTGGGGGGTGGGCAGCAAAGCTCAGGGGGCAGAACACGTGCTTTGCATGCATAAGGTCCCAAGTTCAATCCCTGGCATCTCCGATTCAGGATCTCGGGTATGTAGCACGCCAGAGGCGAGGCCTCTGCCGGGGATCCTGGAGGGTCTCAGGTAGCACGCCAGAGGCGAGGCCTCTGCCGGGGATCCTGGAGGGTCTCAGGTAGCACGCCTGGGCGAGGCCTCTGCCGGGGATCCTGGAGGGTCTCAGGTAGCACGCCTGGGCGAGGCCTCTGCCGGGGATCCTGGAGATCTGGATTTGAAATCCTGCTGCTGCTGTGTCAGGTTGAATACTGGGCTAAGACGGACCATAAGGAACTCAAGTAGTCCCTTATATCCTTAAATATATGGCTGAGAAGAGCCTTGAAGGTAATTCATCCTTCTCCTGCTCAAACTACTGCACCATGCTACTTCAGGGGCAACTATCTCCGCTGCTTATTCTGTACTTTTCCTGGCTACGGAATACCAGCTGCATCTAAAATATTACGGTGGCAGTAGGACTTAATCACGGCCTGTAACATTTATTTTAAGAGACAATTTTAGAATGACAAATTTCCTTTCCCCTTGCATTTTAACTTGCAGTGGATTTCGCTCTGCTGCCCTCCCCTCAATTAACCATGGCAATTTGCTTCTTAGCTGGCCCCCAAGTTTCAGCTGTGAGCAGCCCAGTTATGAAGATCTGAAAATTAAGGTTTCAAAAGGGGGGGGGGGGAGGTGATAGCACTGACAATTGCAAACTCCATGCCACCCCCCCTTCCCTTGATCACCCTGCTGGAAACCACCTCAGCACAGACACACAGAACCTTGTCAAATGCAGTATTTCTTCATGACGGTTCTACCTGACCAGAATCATAACGCTTTTAAATAGTCGACAGAGCAGCAGCATCAGCTCTTGGCTCTGTTCATTTTCCACAGTGGACCTCGTTCCACTTCGGAAGAAGCTGTTGCACCTGAGGCAGATGGTCGACATCGACAAAAGTAATGACATCCAATGACATCATCTGGTTTCACTTGCGTTGGACATGGCTCCACGCCTGCCAAATTGTGTTACTTTAACAACCACGTTGTTAGGGGAAATGCATCCTTTTGTCAGAGGTGGGTTTTTTTGGCAACACTAACAGCCTGCCTTGAGATCTACAGCAATGCATAAGGCTTCATAGTAGGACAGAACTCTGTCACAGTCCCGGATAGGATGTGCCTTATGCCATTTTAAATGGTCACACCTGGGGGGGGGCGGCAGTGTCCGTATGTGCCGCGTGGAGTGCACACGCATCTCTGGTGAGTAGAGAAGGATTTACAGGGGCTGGGATGTGTGCCCCCCTACCCATTCACTGCCCACTCCTGCTGCCACACAGAGCATCCTGGATTTTTCTATGATGCTCCAT
This sequence comes from Sphenodon punctatus, assembly GCA_003113815.1. NCBI lineage: Eukaryota > Metazoa > Chordata > Lepidosauria > Sphenodontia > Sphenodontidae > Sphenodon > Sphenodon punctatus. The sequence goes on along the minus strand of QEPC01009472.1, from coordinate 2,285,096 downwards.
GTGGGGGCATGAGAGGGCAGTCCGCGGGTCACTGGAGCATGCCCCTACCATGCCTTCAGATGGGCGCTTGGGTGGGTAGGGGATGGATGGGGTGAGTGGGCACGTCCCGTTGAAAAACAGCCATAGAAAATAAAAGGATCTTGTTTAAATAAGTATTTCACTGTAGAGAGTGATCATTCCATTATAGAGTACCACGTACACCATTGGCCTACACCATTGCTTTAGGTCCTACATGTCCACAAACAGCAACCCAACTGAAGATTAGCCAGTTGAAATATTTAACAGTAGGTTTCTGGGCTACCCCATAAGGTCACACCCAACCATCTGGTTGGCAACTCAACTGTCTGGAAAACTGGGGGACTTTGTCTGATGTCTTGGTTGACATACAATGACCCCACACTCCCCCAACAACAAATGTCTGAAAATACATCTGATGGCTTGTCTCTTACAGAGTGGTATGGAACTGTGGGGGGTATCTTTTATTTAGTGTACAGGGGGGTGGAGGTTTTCTGCCTTGCCTGAATACTAGGCCATAGACTATTATTAATTTTCATACATTTACATAAATCAACACATGCAAATTCATGCAAATTAGCACGGTCCAGACAACTGGCAAGCCTGCTTCTAGAGGTGAAACAAGTACCTGCAAAAATGGGTATTCCCATCAGAATTATGGTACTGATTGGACCTGGTAATATTGGGTACTTATCAGTACCTGTGGCTGATGGGATGCTCAGTGTACCAGTTTACTATTTTCCGGTACTGATTTACCAACTTTCGGTACCAAATCTCCAGTTTCCTGTACCGATTTTTTTGTTCCCTATATCAATTTTCTTTTTTCAGTTACTGAAACTGGTTGTTAAAATGGAAAGTTGGTAACACAGTAAGCGTAATAACAGCTATTTGGGGTAATTGGGCGCCTAATCAAGCACCCGTCAGACTGCCCAAAATTATGGGTATTACCTGCACATAGTAAATGTGCAGCCTGTTTCAGTTCTGCGTAACACCAACTTATCTCCATAGGCCTGACTGGGCATTTGCAGGTTACCAGCGACTAGGTACTTGCAGGTAGCCAAGGTGGGAAATATCTATTTCTCCTGACTTTGACATATAGAACTATGCTTCAATCCACGTGTACTTGCCAGAACAGCCAGGTCTAATTCCAGGAGACTGCAAATCACTAGCGCTGAAATGAATGATATCTGCGACTACTGTTTTCAACAGAAACAGCTTTTTCGCCTTTGTTTGTATGAGGAGGAAATATACCGGCGTTTTCAGTATTTTTCTTGAATTTTGGCTAAATTCCACCATTGTGGTAATTTTCGGTATTATCGGTAATTCTAGTAATTTCCAAAAATTACTGGAAACTACAGGAAATTACTAAAAGGGCAGAAAACAGCAAAAAATCATGAAGAATGTAAAAAATGTTGGTAGATTTCCTCCTCGCTCCCAAAAGGTTGGTATTTCCCGACGGAACAAGAGCACTTGCTCTTGCTTCAGGCCTACAAACCACACAGCACAGACCTACTGCTCAGTAATCATTATATGGAAGTTTATAACTCATGAACAATGTTTCTGCTCCACCAAAAAAGATATCCTGGTCACTAGTCTTGCTGTACATCCATACCATCTGAAGAATGCTGTGCAGCAAATGGAAACAGTTCCTTTTACTTATTTTTGTACTTTCCTGAACTGCAACACATCTCCAAGCAGTGCGCTGGTCTGAGAATACAGTGTAAGAGACACAAATTACATTTTTGGTCTCCAAAACTTTGGGTCTATCTGGAACTAGAACAAGCGTAGAGGTAGGACATTCAGCTTCAGGATGCAAGAAAAATACCTCATAATACCTTCCACCCACAAAGAGCACTCTCTCTCCAGAGGGACGGCAGCTGATTTTTGCCTCTCTCTGGATTCTGAATGCACCCGTTGCTGTAATATTTCAGTATTCAAAACTGAAGAGGGGGGAATAAGGTTTTGGTAGGGAGTGGGATACGGATGGAGTGGTTTTAACCGAAACTTGAAATTGTTCATTTTTATTGGTATGTTTGTAAGCTGCTCTGAGCCTGCAGGAAAGTGCAGAATATTATAAACCATCAATAAATAAACTAAATTAAACACACACACAAATAAACATTTGCTCTCCACAACCATGCTTTGGGATTTCACTGCTAGTGACCCTTCCCGAGCTAACACTTCCTTCGTCTTTCTCATAGACTGAATTTACATTTCTTTACAGCTAGTTTCTTTGTATTGTCCATGTACACACATAGCGTGTCTTGCATGGTTCAGAGTCACATCTGACATATTACCAGCCTGATGAGGAGCCCTGGGCAGCTTGAAAGCTCGCGCACCTCTCTCACCAACTGTCCACGGTGTTTCCCCCCATTGCTGCCAATGGGGAAAACTTAGTGAAGATGGGTCCTGGCATGAGTGAGGTATCGATAACACAAGGAGGAGGGGACCAGCGTGGACTATCTCTAGGGAAGTGGGAGACCTTTGCCCTGGCAGGAAGGAGGAAATTTTGAGAGCGAAGCGTCTTAACGTTAAGTCCCTGAAGGAAAAATTTGCACTAATCAGGGGTCTTTTCAGGTTACAGTGAAGCTGTTAGGAGGGATGCCTGTAGCAAGATGGAAATTATCTGCAAGGCTAATGCCAGGGTTTTTAATGTGCTGGAAGAACTCCCTCCCGCCTTCTGATTTCTATATTCCTGATTATCCACTTCTGCTTTCCTTTCACTTTGCTCCTTATTTATTGAGAATTCTCTACGTCTATCCTGAGTGTGCGTGTCTCTTTTTAAATGGGCCGTAGCTGTGCAGGGATCGGTGTGTACGCTGCAGCGTGGGTGGTCTGGGGGGGGGGGGGGGGCGAGTGGGTTAGAGCAGGGGGGGCTGGGAGCCAGGACTCCTGGGTTCTCGGGGGGGGGGGGACTGGTACACACGTGCGCACACCAATCCCTCCCACATCCCCACACACGGAGCAACCGCCATTTTGGACAATTGCTCCATGCGTGGGTGACAGGTGGCAGTGGGTGGGCATGTGTGTTTCGCGGAAGCATGCACGCATACCCACCCACCACGGCATTCATGCAGGGGGCCACGGTGCCACGCATGTCCACGCTATATTATCTATTAATAATAGATAGATTAGATACCCACCTCAGTGTGCAGGCTCACCTTTGTCACTGAGTACTGGAAGATGCATGGGACTCTTATTGAGTAGTGGGCTTAGCGGTAATTGTAGGGGTGTGGGAGATCTAATTGGGAGACTTATGCAATTGGTTTGAAAGGTCACCTGATAAGTCCTGATCGTCGTAAACTCCTGAGCTGCCTTCCAAGAATTTTATTTAGCAACGGAGAACTAACGCAGCCTTCATTTTGAACAGTAAATCGGACAGCACAGTTTCTCCCTCACCTCCTCCCACTTAAGCTTGTGTTGTGGCTTTATTTGCTGCCATAAAATCTCTGATCTCTACTTTAAAGTGACACATGAGACCGTTAAGCACCTCCCAAATCGAAGGTTTTCCTGACCGGAGAATGAAACGTATTTATTCCAGCAGTGCAGCAGGAAAGCCCCAGAACAGAGAGAGTGGGATCTTCTAAGCACTGGGTCCACTTGTGTTCCTTCAATAGCATCCTCTCTACTTCTGGAAAGAAAGAACATAGCTTCCTGGCAATGCAACTGCTCATTGGAGTAGTGGATTTCTTCACTTTGAGATACCATTTGCAAGAATATTTATTTATTTTTTATTTGTTATAACAGAAGTTAAGGCTACTGCATCACTGTGTTAAAATCATTAACTTTCTATTCATTAGAAAATTGATATGATAACTCCTATCACTGTAAAACTGGGTAGTAAGGATCTCGTGGGTGAGGGGACCATATTTCAGGCAAATTGGATAGAAAACAAGAAAGTTACAGATGTTTGAATTTGGGAATCAGAATGCCATTTTCTCCCCTATCTGAAATTCATTTGCTCATGGAGACTTACTGCTCTGGGAGCAGTATTAAGAAATCTAATCGTGCTTGAAAATTGAAGTGTGGTCTGAATTGATTTCCTGTTTTAAGTTTCTGAAAATCCGTTGCATAGTTTTGATGTTTTGAAGTGCCCATTTTGGCGAATGGAGAGAGCAAGAAAAGCAGCTTTGCTGTCTGTTTACCTAAAGTTCTATTGAAGGTGACGAGCTATAAGCGTTCATGAAGGCTACTGTTGTACGGACCTGAGTAGCATTCATTGCAGGCAACTGTGCAGCATTTTATTTATCTATTTAGTCCAATTTTACCCCGCCCTTCCCAACTGGCTCAGGCGGCTTACAAAACAAATAAAAACAATACATATAAACCAGCATAGAAGACCCAAATCCCCACCCTTTCCCCTTCCCCCCAACCCCCTCACACTCCTACCTCAAACACCCACTAAACTCCCCCCCCATTCCCTATCCTTGCGGCCAAATGCCAAATTTGATTGCAAGTAGTTTATGGCAGACATTTATTACACCCTATTCTTGGATGGACACCAAGGGCATTTATTGCACGTTATGGACGAGTCAGAGCTGGGGATGAAAGGAAAACTCACTGGCTAGCAGCTCCACTTGCCAAGTAAACTCCCCAGCAGGTGTACTGGCAAGGCACACGGACTGCTGACTGGAAACAGTAGAGCCAACAGGAATACCAGTTGGAAGTAATGGGGCTTTGGGAGTGCCAGTAGCACTTAAACCATCATCAACGATAGATAGGTCCCTGCCCCAGTGGGTTTACAATCTGAGAGAGACACGGGAGGGGAACTGAATGGGAGAGGAACAGAGGGAGGGACGGGAATAGATCGACAAAGTTGTGACGTTTTGGACGCACTTGCTTAGCTTAGTTACAGAGGAGAAGGGGAGCCTAACAGCAGACTAAAGCTCAGGGGGGAGGAACCTCAGGCCCAGGGGCCAGATGGGACCTGACCCTCAGCCAGTTTTTATTTGGACCCTTTCTAATGCCTGGATCTGGCCTCTGGGTCCAGTTCCTACCTTCAAGCACGGGGGGTGGGGTGGACGGAGCTCAGGGTAAGGAAGCAGAGATGACGGCATGCACACAAAGGGTGTTTTTAGAAAAGCACCTCCCCACCCATTACTCATCCAACCATGCAGGTTGCACGGTCACATTGGTGCCGTATACAACCCTGCAACATGGGGGAAGAGTGAGGAGACGCTTGTTTAAAGCCACCCAAACATGGGGTCGAGACCTATTATCCGAACCCTCCTCTTTCTGATTACACTCCTTAAGCACCCTCATCCCCAACTTCTAGGTGGCCTTTGGAGCTCGTACGAATTTTCAAGGTGGCTCCTGGGAAGGAAATGTTCCTCCACCCCTGTGTTAACTGAAAGAGAGGAGAGTTCCGATCCTTAAAGCACTTCACTGGTGCACAACCCACTGAGAGGATGAATGGGATTTGCACTAGCATCGGGCTTTGAGGGTCGTAGCCAAGTCTGATTAAAATGGTCCAAATTCAACCGTCCTTCAAATTGTTGCAACCGGGCAGGAAAACTGCTCTGGGTTCTGCCTGTTGAGTGGGGGAGGAAGGAGGCAGCAAGCCCCAGCCAAGAAGCTGGCTTGCTACACAGAAACTATTCTGAGGCTTAATTTTCCTCCTTGCTAGTTTTATGGAAAGCAAGTTAAAGGAGGCGCTGAGAGAAGTCGAGGGTTCGCACACGGGGAAAGTGCGACTCTCAGAGCCAAAAGGATGTCTGTAAGTATCGGCCCTACCGATAGCATTTTCAGACGTGGACCCGAGTCTAACTAATGGTGTGTGTGGAGCGAGCGAGCTAATGTGTCAATTTTTTCCCCCTTTTATCAACATGTGGGGTGTTTAAAGATAAAATGAGGGGGCCGATTAAGAAGAGAACATCACGAACTCCAAACATTTGCCAGAAAGCATTCCTAGGACTGAGGATTTTTTGTGCAAAACTAATCTAGTGGTCCCCAGCCAGCCAGGATTCTGGGACTCTGTTTACAGTTATGGAAATTATTCAACCTTCCATTGCCTCAGTTGTCTCCTCTGTAAAATGGGTACTACTAAACACACGGTGTCATCTTGCACACCCCTGCTAGACCTGATCACTGGTGCAAGCCCTATTGGATTGCACTGGTAGGGTTTGGGAAGCACATTGGAATCTGTGGGAAGAGGTGTCGTAGAAACGCAAAGCATTCTTGTTTGCTCTGGGGGAAAACCGGAGTCATTTGCTTTTATGACAGTCGCTCGAGATACAAAGTAGATGTAGAGATCAGGAAAAGATCAAATGGTGGCAGACCTCGCTGGGAATGGTGGGAAACAGTTTCCTTTTAATAATAATAAAGAAAAGGGTTTTAAAGTACTAAGCAGTCAAGCATTGGTTAGCACAATGTATTCGTTTATCTGGCTTACAAAAAGGAATGATTTCACTTTCTCGCTCTTGCTAGCAAGAAAGGAAACTTCTACCTCAAATGTTGAGCGCATTAAAGGGAATCCTTGCTTGGATCTGAGACTAACATCTCCAACATTTGCAGTTGCATGTTGGCTCTCAGATAAACTCTAAACGTTTCATTTTCAAGCTGCACGTCAATAATTTCCCCAGTAAAATCCTCCAGTCGTGCAGGTTTGAATGCTGCTTCTAGCTGAGATTTTATTTATCCCCAGCATAATGGGAGAGTAGGATTGCATGTTGCTAGACTGTGGTTTCTCATAACTTCCATATGAATCTGAGCTTTCATGTGTAGGCCTATTCCAATATTTTAAATAAAAACAGGCTGGTGGGTGGATTAGCCTATTATAGCTAACCGTTTCATACTCGCTACCAAATGTCTAGCAAAAGTGAGCCTAATTTCTCATAACAGTTATTCTAATCCCTCTTCATTTGCTCTGGTTTTGACATTGGCATAACTTCATTAAACTCATTGCAACTGCTCTTACTTAGCACCATAAAATCGTGGCACTATAGAACAAAGGGGAGAACATAGAGCTGTGTACCAGCTTGTAGACATGTACGCCTGTAGACCAGGGTTGGGGAATCTCAGGCCCAGCGGTCAAATGTGGCCCATGTCAAGTTTTTATGTGGCCTCTTTCCTGTTCCTGGCTCTGACCCCTGGAGAACTGAGCGCAGGGAAAGGGGGCAGAGAGGAGGGCCTGCTCACAACACGAGTTTGGCCATTAACCTCAACGGAGCCATGGTTTCACAGAATGATTAGTTAGAACAAATCATCATCCCACTGTGATGGGCCATGGTACCTCAACCTTAGTATCAAATTTCAAATATTGACCCGGTTTACTTTTGATGGTGCTATGCCCATTTTTCCCCTCGTTCTTGTCAGCTCCGAGTCCGATTCTTTTCTTGCTGACTAACCCTCAGAACTGATGAATGGATAAGACAAACAAAAATGGAATAACGATAGGAAGTTATTTATTATTATTAATTATTATTATTATTAATAATAATAATAATAATAATAATAATAATAATAATAATAAGATGGTTTTAACCCATGAGGGTGGACATCATCTTGGCTACAAAACCCAAGACTCAACTGGGGACCTCCTGAGCTGAGACATGAGTCTTTAGTATGAGGCATACATATACCCTGTGTAAAAAGCACAAAGAGAGGGTGGTAGGAGAATGCATCATTCCCACCTCACACCTAGGTGCCAGAAATGAGGTGCGGGGGGAGAAGTGCAGTTGTATCCGTTTCTTCTGGCTTTAACAGTCCAGAGTCCTTCTGGTGGCGAGAGGGGGTGCGGGCAGAGCCGTGTCAGAAACTGACAGGCGTGACGGAGGCTCTCCAACACCGTGCCAACATGATCACGTCTCTTTCCAAACCTTGTGGTGTCATGGTTCTTGGGGAAGTGCATGGCCGTCTTGGAAACGGGCGGAGCGAAGGGGCTCCCCTGCTCCTCCCCACTCCCCCAAAGTAAATTCTGCTGGGGCCCAAGGCTTCGTGGGGGTTACACAGACTTCCCAAGGAAGGAGTAAACTCAAAGCATTTGAAATTGCACAGCAGTCGGAATTGCAGACGAGACCCAACTTATGCGGCAGCAGACAGATAACAAGAGGTCAGTGGTTTTCCATCTTTTCCCCCCATTTATTGACTCAATTTTGAATCTTAAAATAATCCTGAGAATCCAGATAGCAACGCAAAGACTCAGGCCATAAACCACAAACCACATCCTCCAGCGTAGTCCCATTGAAACCCATAAGAATACAGAGTATCGTTAATATTAACGAGGACCGCAGCACGTATTGCTGGGGAGGAGGGGGACACCTTTTCCTGCAACATCAAGAATGCTGAAGAAACCTGACACAGCTAGGCAGGGTTGTATCTACAGTCGTCGCCTGTTTCCTCTACGGCTGTTCCTGCATTGTTGCTGTTTTTTGTGCTGTCCGAGCCTGTTGCCTCTTTCCAGAACTGTAAGCTCCCTGGGGCAGGGACTTGGTTTTTGTTCTTTCCTGTGTACAGTGCTGTGTACAAAAGAGCCTCCCTGGTCCATCCCTGGGGCACTAAATATTAAGAACAAGCAAAGAAGCGTAACCTCAGACTATGAGCCACTCTCGGGCTGGAAGAGGCAGAGTCTCAACAGGACCAGGGCTGAAGCAGAGTCCCGACAGACAACAGGTCATCAAAGGGGCAGCACAAGTGCAGAGTCCAGGTCAGAGCCAGAGAAGCAGTCCGAAGCGGGTGGGTCAGGTGGGAATGGAAACACTGGGGTGAGGAGATAGACAGCGGGGGATCAGGATCACGGGGACAGGAGTCAGGAAGGAGGAGACAAAGACGGGGGTCCAAGGCAGTGGTTCAGGAGACAGCAACCAAGACGCAGACTAGAAGCCAAGTTGTTGCTCTCCCTGGCTCCTGTCACATGTCTCTTATACGGAGCATGCTCAGTTAAGGGCCAATCAGGGCATGGTGGGTGGGAACCCCATCAGGCTGCCCAGTGGGTCAACAGGACCAAATCAATGGCCCTTTTTACATGAGACGGTACCACTCATGCCCTCACAGGAGACCTGCATGGGCAATTTCTCATGTAAATCCTGTGGCCCGTGTGTGGGGGTGCATGCATGCTTCCGCGAAATATGCATCCCCACTCAATCCCCCACACATGGAGCAACCGGGGAAAACGGAGGTTGCTCTGTGTATGGGGATGCGTGGGTGGTGGGTATGCGCC
>QEPC01009472.1:2261631-2273751 GCA_003113815.1 Sphenodon punctatus | reverse complement strand
TTGGTGATCTTAGCGAGAGCAGTTTCAGTAGAATGAAGGGGGCGGAAGCCAGATTGGAGGGGGTCAAGGGAGGAGTTGGAGGATAGGAAGTCAAGGCAGCGGGAGTAGAGGGGTTCTGGATCGGCCCCTGCGGTCGGCTAGGGGCGCGCTGTTGGAGGTCCACCAGGTGTCTCGGGGGGCCACACAGAGCAGGACATTCTCAGTCGCTGCGCCGCACCTGTGGAACTCCCTCCCGGTGGGGGCGCGATTGATCCCGGAACTTCCGTCCTTCTGGAAGAACTGTAAAACATGGCTGTTCCATCGGGCATTTGGCGAGCGGTAGGGAGAGGGTGGAGTGAGGGGGTAGGGGTGTTTTTATGATTGTTTTAAATTGTTCAAGCGATTTTATATTGTTGTTTTTTATGGTTTTGTTAGCCGCTCTGAGCCACTGAGGTGGGGAGAGCGGGATAAAAATCTGTTAAATAAATAAATAAAATAAATAAAGCATGGCTGTACTGATGGAACAGGGGTGCAACCCATTCACCAGCACCAGGGCCCTTAGAGCACTGGTTCAAGACTGGGTCCTTACCTATCCAGAACATTAGGAGTCACTGGGTGTTTTCAAACATGACAGTGGCCTGCTTTGGCACACTGGCCATCATCACATTAGTTCTCAGCCACCAGATGTTGCCATGGGATAGATCCTGGCTGTTGCGACAGCTAGTGTACGCCGTAACTGGGAAAGCCTCCAAATCAGAACCTGCACTAGCTACACCACCATGGCTGGGATCTAGCTGACCAACGGTGCGTAAAGAGGGCTTTCACGTTCAAAAGCCCGCCTTACAGAACCCTGTCTGAAATGCCTGTGGGGAGGTTGCATATCCGTGCGTCTCCCTGGTGACTGTCACGCCGCACCACGGCTCACCTAGGTAGAGCTCACCTGCGGGCAGCAGATTGGTAGGCAAGGGGGGGGGGACGCTGACATGGGGAGAGACCCCGGCTGCGGGCGAGAACAGGGCAAGCCTAGGCCCACCTCCGCAATAACTTGCCACAGACCCCTCCAACCCACCTTTGCCTGAACGGAGGCCAGCCGGGGCAGCCGCCAACGTCAGTGGCTCCTCCTGCTGAGTCTCGTGCGTTAGCCCTGCCCAGATGCAGCACACGGCTGGTGGAGCAGTGTGGGATGCTGGGGTGGTGGTGGAGGTGGAGCCTTGCCCAGGTCATAGGCAGCCTCGCCTTGTCTGCCAGCATAAAGAGACTGGAGGGGCAACAGTTCCCCAGCGGTAATCGATTGAGAGGCTGGCCCCTATCTTGGCAGTCCTGAGCTGCGTGTGTGGTTGTTGACTGTCCACCTTCCCCCTTTCCTCAAGTGCATGTGACAGTGAGTGTAGCAAGGGTGGGGGGTCCCCTAGGGAAATTAGCTCACCCCCTGCTATGCCATGTCCACCTAGAGCATTGGCAGAACCCCCTCCTTCCAGGCAAGGGGTACCCTCTCACGACACCACACCCAGTCCAGAGGGTCTTTCTTTATAGTCCTTTATTGGGACACCACCTCACCTGTGTCCAGTGTATCTGGGGCTGCCAGCTCATCCGCCTTCACCCTACAGGCCCAGTTCCCTTTCTCTCAGGCCTCGGAGCAACTAAAGTCCCTTCAGCTAGGCTTCAAAGACCCCAGGCTCTGGCCAAGACTTCCCCAGCCAAGAAACTCCCTTTCTGGGCACCATCTCTGTACCTTGCCTGGGTCTCCCTGGTTCTCCAGCCTCAGCACCTTGGAGAGCATAGACCAGGAAGGCTTGTTCAGGGAGATGTTGCTCCTTCCACTCCCTGACAGAGACTGAGCTCTCCATCACTCAGCTTTCCTCTTATACTGCCAGAGTGGGTGTGGCCAGGCTTCCCCTCCTCAGCCTTAAAGGGCCAGTGTCCTGCCCACTCTGAGTCTCTGTCTCACAGCCTGCATTTAACCCAGGCTGGTTTCTAGCTATGGGCTGGCTCTCCCAAGCCCATGCGCATGGTCTCAGTCAGCCCTCTGGCTGGCCCACTTAAAGGGGTAGCAGCCGCCCTGGACTGCTCCCTGCTACAGTGAGAGTGAGTACTTGGTTGTCCCATCTATTCCCCCCCCCCCACGTACCTGTGCGCCTCATCCCTTGGCTTCTCCCCCTCCTCGTTCCCGAGCGCTAGTTCTGCCCTCTCTCCCCCCCCTTTTCCCTCTTCCTTCTGTCACTCCTTGGTGGAACTTGGGACCCTTGCCCCCGAACCCACCCCACCACCGTGCCCGGAACCCCTTGGGGGGTTTGTGAGTGGGTGCACTCTGACTGGTTCCTATCTGCCTGCCCCCCCCCAGCAAACCCCTCCTCTCCTTCCCAGTGATGATCTGGGCTTCTCTCTGAAATTGAGAGAAAGCCCGCTTAAGATCCTGAGGGAGCTACATACCCTGTGGTACCACCCGAGAGAGGAGATCCTGTCCAGGGGTTCAACCCCTCCACTCCCGTCCTTACTGCTCCCTCTTGACCCCATCCCCCCTAACAATGGCCCAGCCCCTGTCATGATAGTTTGGGGGTCCGGGACCGGTGGTGTCCGCACTCCGGACTGGGTAAGTCCATGCCGCTGTCATGTTAGAAAACACCCACGGATGTGGCTATTCTAGTGAGAGCTGGAAGACAGCAAGGCCCTAGGTGCTCTCAGGTTGTTTTGAAGGGTTTGCTTAATTACGCTTTGATTAAAGAAAGTATCAGACTCATTTCAAAGCCTCTTTTCTTTTCCTGTCTGCTGGGGAAAGGCATTCAGTCACCAGGCCCGTGCTGTTTTGTTTTGTTTTTTCCTCATCTAAAAAGTAAATACAATTAGAGGGCAGGAGCACTGTTACCTCTGACTTTCACGGAGTGTTTTTCTTTGAATGGAGATGAGTAATTGGAAGACTCGGCCCACTGAAATTAGTCTTAAGGTTAAAATAAGGTGCTGATTGCATCCAGGAAGAATGCTGCATCTAACAAGCCAGCTGGAGAACGCCAATGCATTGGATAGATATGAATGCAAACAGACATCTTGCGGAGTGGATGGAGCTGTAAAGTCAGAAAAACCTTTGCAAATCAGCCTTGTCAGAGCTATGCAAAGCGTTCACCTTGTTTTGACACAACTTGGGACCAATTGACATCCAAGGTGAGATCATTATAGGTTACACCGCAAGTCCTCTCTCTATAACCATGGCAAGAGCGTATCATGAGAGGTCATCGGGGAACATCAGTTGTCAAATCTCAGCAAGGAATAAAAGGGCATGTGGTTGTGTCTTGCACTCCATTTTTCCCCAGGCCATAAAGAAAACTTCTCATTTCTGAAATAGCTACTGAGGTCAAATCTCCCGGCTGCAAGACGGATGCAACAGGTCACTAATAAGATTTGCTGCTTTGACAGATGTGCGGCGCAGGCAATCACTGAAAAATAATGGAAATCATATTCAATTTGCCACGACTCGCTTTATGCTGGGAACCTGAAGCTGCTAAACAGAGACAATTTGCACAGGACTCCTTTTGTTTCTCCAGGTGTACCGTATAATGAGGGAATGAAGCCTAAGCTACAAAGCTGATTTATCGCTCGTGGAACGGAAGCAGTTCGGATGATATCTTTTGTCTCTGCGCACGTTGTTGTCTCCATCTCTTACGTCTGGGACTAAGAGGGCAGCCGCCGTCTCTGTAGATGACTAGTGGAGCAAAGAATTACCGGCATTCAAAGGGCATATGAGCAATCTTTAAAGCTCTTTCCTTCACCAATGAATTTGCTCTTCCATTTCGCTGCCATTGATCAAAAATCGAAAAGGCAGTTGGAGGGACTGTAGTAGGGATGGGACTATCGGTATCGGATTATCGGTTTTCTAACATTGCCAATTTTTCGGATCTTTAACATCGCGGCCATTTTAACAATGGACGCAATGTTAAACATCAAAAAAATCGGCAATGTTAAAAAACCGATATACCGATAAATCCGATATGGGATTAATCCGCTACCGATAAAACCGGTAACCGATTATTCGTCTGCAGTCCCACCCCTAGACTGTAGGGCAGCCACCTATGCACATTTTTAAGGAACAGCTATGAAAAATACATCTTCCAGGGCCTGCATTGGTACCTTAGGTCTCACACCTGCACTTGGGTGTGACTGGGTGAGCCAAAGCCTAAAAGCACTGAGCTCCATGAGGGGCTGGGCGTGTGGGTGTATCAGCAGGGGCTGAGAGGGAGTCCTGCGGCAGAGACTCTGGCCAGGCACTGACTGGCTACTCCTGGAGCCAGAGAGAGAGAGAGGAAGTCAGAGCTGAGGGAAAGCTCTGCCAGTGGTGGGGAGCAACTCAGAGCTGGCCTAGCAGACGTCTGTCCTGAGAACTGTATGTGAGTGGTATGGACTTGGGTTCTGTGTACATGGATGATTGCACTGACTGTAAATAAAGACAGCAGAGGAGCTCATTCCCGTGTAGGCCTGTGTCTGTTGGGCAAGATCCTGGGAAGACTTACCCTGAACTCAGGTGACTGCTACAGTTCCCCACAAAGAAAAACCATAGACGTTGCCCTACAGCAGCAGTTCCCATCCTTTTTAAAGATGTGACTCCCTGAGAGACAAAAAGAAGCCTTATGACCTCAAACTTTAGAATTTTGCGTATTTAATTATGCAGAACCAGTCTTATTGGGACCAATGAGGTGACCTTTCTTATTGTCCTGACCCTTGGTTTGGTAACTCTTGTCTTGTCCTGTTGGCCAACATCAAGATGGTCTTTGTTCCATCCTCTTCTCTCCCAGAGGCTTCACCAGAATGTGCAAGATGAACTCTGTAGATATGCACCCTTAAAGGTCTTCCTAATCTTGCAACTCTGGTGTAAGAAAGTTAGATATTGATACCGACAATGGTTTGAATATGAAGTAAGGAATAGGAAACTCTGATTTGCAGGCAAGTAACTCTGTCCGGGGTCTCTGATGATGTCATGAACTATAAAAGTCAAGATGAAGTCATCCAAATGGAGGAGTTAAAATTACAAGTCCATACATTTAAAACGTGGCTGTTTTTAATTTTGTGCAAACTCACGCACCCAGCTTTTGTTTTTAAAACTTATCCTGCTTTTAGGATCCCACTTAGTGGGCAATGTTTTGCAATACTATATAACTGCAAGGAGATATGGAAGCACATAAACATTACACTAGGCCAGATCAATGAACATGTCTCACGTTGAACATAAGAGCTTTTGCAATAGCCATTCTACAGAGGGGAGTTGCAAAAACAGACATCCTAAAGGGGTGAAGCAATCTGCTACTACCGTAGTGGGGGTAGGTATGTTAAATAACTAAGATAGACATTATAAATACGAGTAATAAGGCAATCTCCCTCCCAGGGCAAGAAGGTTCTTACTTCTTAGGCATTTTCCTTGCCAGAAGTGAGACAGAAATAGGCAACTGCCTCAGTTGCAAGCTCAGAGGAGCAGATGAAATCCTCCAGCTACTGAGGAATCCAGCAGCACAAGTGGTATCAAGCGGAGGCAACATCTGGAGGAATGATTTTTTTTGTTACACTCCGGGGGCCCCCTGTTTGCAGTGCAAACTAAGGGACGAGATTGACAGGGTGGATAGACCCAGCAGATGGCCTCAAGGAGTGGTAGGAAGGCTGAAGAAAACAAGGTGAGAAGACTTTGCATTTGCCCGGTGAGAAGACGTCTGCTTACAAAGCATTTGGGAGTAAATGTTGTGTTCTGAGAAATGATGGACCTCCCCCTCCCCAAACAAAACACACCCCCACCCCCACCACCTTCTTCTCATCATTGCAGACACTAGTTGGGTTTGTTTGTTGAGTTTCTTGGAGGAATTCAGTTCTTGAAAAAGAAGAGGAAGCATTTGGGAGACATTGTTTTGCCTTTCTGTACAACAGAAGCCATCTTCTCTCGGGGGTTTGCTTCTGTAGACCTTGTTCTATCAAAAAGCTGTTGGATGCTTCACACAAGAACGATTAAGCCAAGGGGTCTCTAGAGGTGTGGTGCTAGAGACTTTCCACTTTACAATGAAACCTTCTCAGATTAAGAACATTAAGATTAAGAACGTCTCCCCTTTCCTTGTCAGTAGTTACAGGCAGGTCCCTACCCCAAAGGGCTTACAATCTATTGTAAATTCTTTGGGGTAGGGACCCGCCTGTAACTACTAACTGTACAGTTCCAGGTACATTGCTGGCGCTATATAAATAAAATTATTATTAATAATAAACCACTTTGTAAGCAGAAAGACTCCTGGGCTGAAAGGAACTAGGGGTGAGGGGCCATGGGCATTGAAAATGAAAGACATGGGGAAATGTAGGAAAATAATAGAATAGGGAGTGGACGAGGAAGGTTCTTTCTGGGAATAATGATTCCAATATGAGACCAACAGCTAAGAAGGACAAGGAGGTGATGAAGGAACGTTTTCAATCCTGCTGGTGCTCTAAGTTGCTAGTTGTTTCTTTCAAAGAAGCAATTTTTAAAAAGGCGGAAGGAGGGAGGCCCTATGAAATTAAAAGGAGAAAAATAATTTAAGGTGAGAGTACACATTCTGCCTGGCACAACTTATCCGGGCAACATCAGCAGAATGTTGGAATGAACGTTTAGATGAACATGTGTCTCTTCTTGTTGTTGAAATTTATTCACAACTTGAAAGTCCTATGCAATACACAGCCATGTTTTCCTATTATTATTATTCATTTTATTATTTTAAATGTATTTATTAGCATTTTACCCTGCCCTTCCCTGAAGGCTCAGTGGATTTACATCCTGCTCTTCTCCCAAAGGACTCAGAGTGTCTAAAACAAAAAAATTTCATCACAAAGAAACACAAAAGAAATACAAAAAAAATCCCAATTAAACAATACGCCAAGTTAAAAAAACAAAAAGAAATTAAAATGACCCTCTTCTCTTCTACCCTCTCATAGAAAACCCCGCCTCCAACCCCAGCACCACAGAAGGGTCAGCGCATAACCCTTAGTCCCCCAATGCAACCAACCCCTTCCTCTCACAGAAGGGTCAGCGCATAAACTCTTCCCACCAAAACGTAACACCCTCCTGCCCCCAAACAGGGGGTCCACACATTCCACACTCCCCCCTCCCCCTTAAAAGAATAGACAGCATCAGTAGTCTCCAGTGCCCACGATGTCTGACCCATGCTATCGGCCTGCAGCTCCTAGCGCCTTTACGTACCTGGGGGAGATGGGGGGGAAACCCACCAATCAGCACACAGATGGGCGGGGCCCAGTCGCAAAACTTCCCCAGCAATTCCCTCCCTCCAACCCCTCCCCAGCTATGGATCTGTTCGGCATAACTCGGTTTCTATTTGTCAACACTCTTCAAATCAGTATCTTAGTCATCGGGAGTCACAGAACTCTCTGTTATGCATATCTTAAATCTCACGTTTGAATAGAAACTTCAGTTAATCATCTCATCCAATTATGTTGCATGGTGCGACAATGGGCTGTTTCATGTCAATTTCCTTCAAATGGTTTTCATGACAAGTAAGAAGGTTGAAGCATTTACTTGAAAAAACAACAACCCAACACCTTTTTTTTGGTTAATTAATTCAGACTAGGTAAAACCTTTCTTTCTGCCCCCGCTCCGTTGGAAGGGATAAATAACAGTGCAGAACAGATTCTTTCTTGGGTAACTAAAACTGCATTTCTAACAGAATCGGTATCGGGACGAGAGCTGAAAGGAGTATGCCCTACCCGAGTCGCCGTTGTGGGTCGAGCAATAGGCACTACGGCACTACTGGCATAGGATCTGATGAACACGTTTTGAATTTAAAATTGTACAGGTGTACATGCCCACTTATTGTATAAGCCAGCTGTTAGAAGCGGGCTTGCATAAGCAGAAAGCAGTACACAGCCTAGGACCCTTGGCACATCTGTCCCAAAACAGAGCAGCTGCAGCAGACTAGAAGGGCCCTTTCAAAGAGCTAGCTGTAAATTCTCGATATGACCAATATTCAGAGCCATTCCTCATGAGCAAAGGAGATGGGCCTAGTTAGTAGTTGCTCTAGTAGCTCTCCTGGTGTCGCTGGGGAAAAGACATGAAAAAGTTGATAGTTCCGATAGGCAAAAACAGCTACATGGAAACATCAGAGAACCTACCACCTAGGATACAAATCCTATCTTATTGTTTCCCAAAGTATTATTATTATTATTATTATAATAAGCATTTATATAGCACCAGCAATGTACCTGGCACTTTACAGAGAATAAGATTAAGAAAAAGTAAACATCTAAATGCAAGAAATCACACATTCAGCTTACCATGGAGTCCAACTTCGAACCCCTGACCGATCAGTCTCCTGTGCCCTAGTCTACAAGCACAGCTACTGGAGAAACAGTTAGCAAGAACATTTCAACCAGCAAGCAGGGGAAGGATAATATATAGTACCCAGAAAGCTAGCTAGCTGCTTGCAAGGGTGCTATAGGGGCAGTTGTGGTGTGTCTGGCTTACTAAGCTTTGTGACTGCTGTACTAGGGTCATGGGTTCTAACCTGTGTTATACTTCTTGCCTTATTAATTATTATTATTATTATTAACAAACATTTATATAGCGCCAGCAGTGTACCTGGCACTTTACAAAGTAATAAAATAGACACGCTCCCTGCCCCTAGGGCTTACAATCTGAGAGACAGGAGCTGGGGGAGAGACTTAGGAAGGGGAACAGAGGGAGAGACAAGGGGTCTAACATTCATGAAGATGCGAGGTCTCAAGTGCACGTACTTGGCTTGGTTACGATGAGAATGACAGCAGGCAGGTCCATGTTGCAAGGATAAGGGTAAACAGACCGTAGGTATAGGAATAGTGGCTCAGCAGGATAAAGAGTCAGACAGAGCAGAGCGAAAGAGGTGAGTTTTAAGGAGAAATTTGAAGGTATGAAGGGAGGGTGCAAGGCGGATGTGGACAGGGAGGGAGTTCCAGGCATGGGGGGCAGCAAGTGAGAAGGGACGAAGGCGCTTAGGGGAGCAGGGAAGGCGTGGAAGGGTGAGGGACGGGACAGAGGAGGAGCGAAGTGCACGGGCTGGAGTATGGAGGGGGATAAGTGCAGAGAGGTAGTGGGGAGCAAGGTTGTGAAGAGCTTTATAGGTGAAGACTAGGAGCTTGTGCAGGATTCGTTCAGGAAGGGGAAGCCAGTGAAGCAAAGAGAGGAGGGGCTGCACATGGTCGAAGCGACTGGCGAGGTAGATGACCCTGGCAGCAGAGTTTTGGACAGAGATGAGGGGAGAAAGGCGAGACCGGGGAAGGCCAGTGAGAAGGAGGTTACAGTAATCGAGGCGAGAGATGACCAGAGCATGAACAAGAGTTTTGGCAGACGAGACAGAGAGAAAAGGGTGAATCTTAGCAATGTTATGGAGGGAGAAGCGACAGGATTTAGCAACAGAGTCTATGTAGGGTTTAAAAGAAAGGGCTGAGTCAAAGATTGCCTGTTACCTTTTTTTAAACAATATAAATTCTCAGCTCCCAGTGACTCTAAGGGATGTAGGATGCAACCTGAGCTGTGAAAATAGGAGCTCCTCCTTTGCTATTAAAAACAGGAGACACTTCACCTTCATCGATGAATTATCTGATATCACTATATAGTTTCATTGCCTATAAGAGCCTTGAACTGCCAACCTTTCCACTTCTTTTCCAAAGCACTCTCAGAACTACTACTAGCTGTACTGATCGGTCTCTAATCATGACAATAGGCCCTTCATATTGGTCATATAAATCGTTTACAGTTAATCCCTTAAAAGGGCCCTTCTGGTTTGGCTCAGTTTCTCTACCTTGGAACAGCCTTGACAAGGGATCTTAGGATCCATGCTGCTCAAGTCCCTTCCTAACAGCTGGCTTATAAAAATAAGTGGGCATTCCCACACCCATTTTAAATCCAAAATTTTTGGAGCAAGTACTCATTTCCCTTGCAGGGACAGGGGCAGGGAGTTGACAGGACAGTGCATTGGTAAAGAGAGACGTGTTCCCATCCACCTCCTCAAGCATGCTAGCTATTCTGGAATATCTAAAACAAGTCTTGAACCACTCCTCTGATGAGCACTACACACCCTGCATTCAGCCACACTCTAACCCCCTGATCATGAGGACGGCTAGATAGTTAAAATGTATTATTGGGTTTTTAATCTAGAAGAAAATTGATCCTAAAAGCACCCCTTAGGATTAGAATGTTAAATTGCAGTATTGTGTATGAGTGAGAACTTTCAAAGTAGGAGTGTGATTTTTTTTAAAAAAGATCAGATCTTCAGTGATTCCCTCTGGCTTTGCAGGCACACTATGGTCCCTGTTAATATTATATAGAATAATGAGGAATTGTTGCCTCTTTCTACCTTAGATAACAAAAGAAGCCTGGTTTCCTAAAGGAGGAGAATGTGCAATGTATGCCAATGAGGTTTTTCTGATACAAAAGGAGGCATCTCTCTCCTTCAGGTGCAGAGAAGGTGTTATGAAATAAATTTTAGGAGGCTACTTTTCTTTGGACCTTCTGCCGCCTTTTAATTTTTATTTAGATTTTTTTATCCCACCCTATCCCCTAGGCTCAGGGTGGCTTACAATTCTTTAACTTATTAACTGTAACATTAACTACTAACTAATTCCCTCAACTCTCAAGCTGTACAACCACCCTGTGAGGTAGGTTAGGTTGAGAAATTGGTGACTGGCCCCAAGTTACCCAGTGAGCTCAAGGCTGAGGTGAGCCTTAAACCAGGGGCCTCCCCATGTGGGATTAAAAGGGGAAAAAAAGTACGGATATGTGTGACTTACTACATGCACAGAGAGGGTAGTTGTGCATAAATCAGGGGGTTGCAAGGTTCCCCATCACAACTAGGGAGCTGCAAACGAAACTCTTCATCCTGGCTAGAGCCACAAGCCAATGCACACAGGTGGCCTTTCAAAGCATCTTCCAGGCTGAGCCTCTCCTGCTTGATGATTGGCTGGTGCTCTGTCAGCCTGCACAGCTGCAATTCAGGTGCAATGAACTAAGAGAAAGGATCATTAAAGAGCTGCCTGGGACGGATCCTGGCAAAGAGCGCCAGCTGACCTGCCTGAGAGACACAGCTTGCCAGTATAAACCTTCCTCCATAGGAAATCCAGCTCAAAATGGGTTGAGATAGAAACTGTTTACTGGACTCCACCCCAAGATTTGGGGGAGCAAATGGCATTCTGAGCCCTTCCTCCCCCAATCGTCCAAAATGGTTTTGCTCTCGGGGTTCTGAAAATGAGATGGGAGCCAGCCATCCTCCCCCAAATCTGTTCCATGCTTGGGTCTTTGGCTAAAATAGGATCTACTTTTTTTTGGGGGGGGGGAACCAAATGTGGCAGCCCCCCCCATTTCACCCTTTCCTATCTCTGATTTCTCTTGCAAAATACTTTAAAAAATGCATGCTTGAGCTGCCGGTGCATTTTCCAGCGTGCATGTTTTTATCTTTACTTTCCAATTAAAAAAAATGCTCCCAGCAGTGCAATGGGGAACTCCAGCTCCTCTAACGCCCAAGCCATATTTTGCAAGCGGCTGCATCTGCTTCCCCAGCGCCTCTCTCTCCAGTACCTCCTTGGTGCTTATTGCACTGTACTATTTGTGGCCAGAATGGGTGGAAGAACACAGTGAGGTGCCACCCCTCCTCCCTCGCCAACCCCACCAAAGCCAATCCAGGCCGGCGCAGGGATCTCTGTTGTGTGGGTGTGCTGAGGCTGGGACTGTCACTCATTCTCTGATCAGCTCCTGAGAGCAGCTGGCAAAAACAATTCTGAGAAAAACTCTTCTTCTCTTCGCTGCCTGGCATCTCCCTGGCTGGCTCCCCAGTGCAGGAAAAATACCTTTGCAAGAAAACTTCCTCGCCCACCAGCAGGTTACAATGCTGCAAACTAAGGATCTCATCTGGACTCTGATTTTCCTTGGAACTGCAGGTACAGGCTGCTTAGAGAGATTGTTTTCCTCTTGGGGGGGCGGGGGCGAGCTTTGATCTCCGAGCATCCCTCGGTGCTGGATGGAGATGCTCCTTTGCAGGGCTGCTGGGCTTGATTCCTAGAATGCAGATTTCCCCTTCCAGGGTTGCATGTTGCACACTCTCTCTGCCCCCCAACCCCTGTGGCTGAATTGGGGGGATCTGCAGGCTGGGAAGCTGGACCCCCCCCCCC
>QEPC01009472.1:2233758-2246646 GCA_003113815.1 Sphenodon punctatus | reverse complement strand
TAGAGGCGCACGGAGTGAGCCTCAAAGGTATGGAAGGAGAGAGAGGGGGGAGGAGAAATTGGTTGGAACTGACAGGATTTAGCAAGAAGGAGGCCAACCCCACCACCCCGTCCTTCAGGGCGGGGTTGGTGAGAGAAGGAGAGACCCCCACAGGAGAGGGTAGCAGGCATTAATGAATACAGTAACAGCACCGGTCCCAATACAGATCCCTGAGGCACATGACTTTTTACATCGTGAGAACTGACCGTTTAGTCCTACCCTTTGCTTTCTGTCTTTCAACCAGTTTCTGATCCATAGTAAGACACTACCTCCTATCCCGTGACTTTTTAATTTTCTCAAGAGTCTCTCATGTAAATTTTTTCATTCATTCATTTGCTGTGGCTGTTCGTTTTCAGTTCTACGACAAGCCCAAGCAATCAAGCCTGCAGGTCCTTGTGTTTGTGGACCTGGAGGAGGCCAGCATTTAAAAATCTACAACAGTAAGTTTAAATTTGGAATGTGAAGGGCAGAAATGTCGTATTCTGGCAGAAGTAATCTTCGTGCTCCTCACACCCTAGATTTTGTGAAGAGAAAAGACAGCTGTTGAGATCTGTAAAACTGTAACGTGAGAAACGGATGCCCCAGCTTAATCACAGCAACAATCCATAAGAGATCATTCCCTCTTCAGCCCAAATTCTGTCTGTGATTATCTCCACGAACTAAGCAAATGAATAAGGAAAGGGCTATCGGTTCTCTGTTCCTCCTTCCACAGGGTTGTAGTTTGATTTTAAAATAGTTCAGAAAGTTAGCCAGTCAAGTGGCACACGTGGACCTTCAAAAGTCAATTAAAATAAAATCCTGAAGAGACAGAGCAACTGGTCAAGGAGGAGCAATGCTCTTACTGAGCAGGGGCCTGAAAATAGATAGCATCTTTCGTAAGAATGTTTCCCTAAGAAGAATCCAATAAGAATATTGTTAGACTGTCGTGGGTTTTTTATTATAAAAAAGGAACATTTCATAACAGTGAGCATTATATTGTAGTAAAAACACAATCCGAGAGAGATTCCTGAGATTTTCCCCTGTGGCAGTGGGAATCTTTGGTTTATTAAACTGCTTTTAAGCTTTGCTGATGAAGATTTGTATGCTTTTTATTTATAGGCCTAAAAGATGGAATGGTTATTGGCTGTTCATATGGAGAATGCTTTGTTAGCAGGGATGAGTCACACACATTTGGGCCAATTACACACCACTGAATCAAGTAAATGGGGAAAAAAAGTTGAGAGGGCCGTACGTATTTAAAGGACCACCTCCTCCCATTTTATGTCCCTCCATGGCGTCTGACATCATCCGAGAGCAGTCTTTTTCAAGTTTTATCATTAGCTCTGGTCCAGACAACCCGGGCATGCTCCACGGCTTTGGAACGTCCCTTCCGTTTGCAGGTTCACCAAAGCCCTGGTCTTAGTGGGGCTTCCCTTGTTCTTGGCTCGGAGGCTGCAGCTGGTGCAGAATGCGGCGGCTCGTCTTTTGACGGGGACGGGTCGCCGGGAGCACATTACACCGGTGCTCCGAGCGCTGCACTGGCTGCCGATAGTGTGCCGGGCCAAGTTCAAGGTCCTAGTGATGATCTATAAAGCCCTATACGGTCTTGGCCCCTCATACCTTAGGGACCGCCTCGCCCTTCGCGCCCCGGAGCGGCTCCTGCGGTCTGCCGGGGGTGCCCTCCTGGAGGTCCCCCGTGTTAAGCGGGGGGCCACGATGGAGCGAGCATTCTCGGTGGTAGGACCGCGGCTGTGGAACTCCCTGCCGGAGGAAGCTCGCCTGGCCCCAAGCCTTTTAACATTTCGGCGGAACTGTAAGACCTGGCTGTTTGCCCAGGCCTTTGGGAGGGAGGGTGGGGAGGGATGTTTTTAATCCCCCACCCATTTATTTATTTGTCTTGCTAGCCATGTTTTATATGATGTATTTTATATTTATATTTTAAATTGAATTTTAATGTTTTATTATTGTTGTGAGCCACCCCGAGCTGCATTGCAGGAGGGGGCGGGATATAAATCTGTAAAATAAATAAATAAAATAAAGTATCTTCAGGAGGCCGTGTATGACTGTTTATTTGGCCAGGCATTGAACAAGCAGGGTTAGGATTATGGGGTAGGGTGGCCAGATAAGCAAATTTGTACAGGATGAGAAATACAGGTTGCAGGGCTTCATTGCGCCAGGGTGGGATGGGGAAGACAAATTTATAACACTTTTACATGGATTTATGGATTGTATCTTTTGTATTACATGGGTTTTTATAGTGATATTAGCTGCCATGAGCCTTTGGGGAAGGAGAAGAGGGAGAAAGAGAGTGAGAGATTATTTGTGACTACTGCTTGGTTGAAATATTTTAGGTTTATCATCTGTGTTGCGATATGACACTTCAGAACTAAAAAAGGCTTTATGGTTTATAGAATAAAGATGGTGAATTTGTATTTGGTGATCCTTGGCTCAGGAATAATAATAATATAATTAATACAAATCAAGATAGGCTGTTTTTATACGGAGCCCCCCCCCCCCCCAGGTGTGCAGGCAGGTGTGCAGTGGGGGGCAGGGCCCCCCCCCCGCTGCTCGGTGTTTGGGTGGGTGTGCGGCGGGGGTGGGAGTCTTTGTATACGGCTGCTGGTGGGTGCCTGGGTGTTCGGCGGGTGGGTGCCCATGTAAACACCACAGGCGGAGGGTTGTTTGTGCGTGTGTGCTCCCGCCACACACCCACTAGCACCCGCCGCACACCCACCTCCACCCACGGAGCCGTCCGACAGGATGGCGGATGCGTCGTCGGTGTAGGGGTGTGTGTGTGTGTGTCAGTGTAAACGGACTGTTAAAGACTGTTACCTGTCTGAAGACAAAAGGGATGGCAAGTTTGAAAACCTTTGAAAGGTTTTGGAAGAAGAAATGAGTCAATTAGTGTATTCAGACTACAGTTCGAGCTCATTTTGGGCAAAGTATGGTTTATTAGCACTTGGAGTGGAACATTCATGCAACTGGAGGGTCCAGGCCTAGTTTTACAGCTGAAGTGATGTTGACAATAGAGTGGTGAAACTTTATACATGAAAATAGAAAAAGTAGTGTGTCCTGTTGTGAATGAGCATTTCCATTTTTCATGTCTTTTGTCCCAAGACTTGACTTAACAGTACAAATAGTATTCTACGTTTGTACAATCTGTAATATGTTTCATTCGTTCATTCATTATTAGATGTGACTTATTAAAATTCCTACTTTATAATTAAATCAGTGGTATTGTCTTCTATTTTTGACTTGTGATGTGGTTTGGTTTGAAGTAAGCGTCACACTTTCGTAAAAGAATCTGCAGCTGCCTGTAATTTAAACAATTTTGGAAGTATTATTCGTAAGGATTAACATGTGGAAAAAACTAGATTTTTCAGTGTATCCAGAGCTGGGGGAACAAAACAAGAGTCTAAACTGAAATATGATACAAAAGCCAGTTTGGCATTGTTTACAAAATATTGGCAAGTTGGGGCTGATGTTGGGGCTTACTGCATAATCTTATGTTTTAAAATAAACATTGGACATAATTGAAGAAACCTCCGAGTTCAGAAATGCTTGTTGGTGGTTCTTCACATCCCACTAAAAAAAGAAGAAAAAGAAAAACAGGCAGTCTTTTGCATATTAATCACTCTCTGAAAAGGAAGTTTGCCTTATTTGTATTGTGCTTGCACTGAGACCTGGAGGGGAAAAAAAAAAGTTTGGGGGGGGATTTGTAATTGTTGTTCTGAAAAGGGATTTTATTCCATTCAAGTGGAAAGCCTGAATGCAGGAGAATTAGTGCAGTGTTTTGTGGAAGAGCAGTCTCCATTTGGTCACTGCATTTCATGTGGAGCTTGTAAGGAGCCCGAATGCTGGGGGTAGAGTTAAGAGAGGAGTGACTCATCATCGTATGATGTAATCAACAGCACTATAGAACTCTGTTACATGGACCACTACTCCTTCGATCACTCAGTGAAGGAGGAGTTTTGCAATAAAGTTTCTAATTAAGTGTGTGAAAGTTTAGGGTATGCTTGTTGTTGCTGTGATGGCAGTGGATTTCCCAAGCTCCATCCTTTTGGAAGATCTGTAATTTGGGATGATGTGTGGGATTTTCAGGCTATATATATTTCAAAGTAAAAGGCAATCCTTTGCCCGATGCACCACTTTTTAACACCTCCGATTTACTCTGGTGTGAACGAGTCACTTGAAAATGGAGTATATCAGCACTTGATCTGTGTTTCTCATTATTTTTTGCCTACTGTGATTGCAAACCAAAATGTGGAAATGCAGTGTCATCTTGTCTGGATAGGTTAAGTTTATTACGGCGTTGGCTTTTGCCATAGCCAAATCGTCTTCTCTGAGGCAGGAAACTGGCGAGTTGATGCTGGAGACCGGACTACCTTAGGAAGGTAGCGAAAATTTCTTTTTCCTGAATATCGGGTTTGAGCGTTGGGAAATTATAGCTACATTTTTTGAAGATGGAAAGATCTCCTACCTAAGCTGATCTTTTGGAAGACTGAATGGTTTAAAATAAGGCTTACTCCGTTCTAACTGTTGTGCATGTAGGATTTTACTGCAGGTTATGGTGCACTGGGAAGTGTAAAGGCTGGGGTCCATGGTGGAGTGGACGATCACGCTGTACCAGTGCCATTGCCAACAACTCAATTTCTAAGTAGAGATGAGGCCAGCGCCGGCCCCGTATTTGTGTAGCGCCTGTAAATGTTAATGGAACAAAATTGCATTTATTGAAGTGAGAATAGACCCTTCAGACTGTTAATGAAAATGCCCCATAGGAACAATCTGACCAATCTTTGCATTTGATTAGTAATGTTGGCTCCTCCTGTCAAAAATTCATTTGTGAAAAACAGATCTTTCCTTTTTGTTAACTGTCGTTTGAACAATCATTTCTTTTTTGAAAATTAATTAACTTTCTTGTGTTTTAAATTATTAGTTGGTTTCTTCTTTTTTTTTTTTTCCCTTTTGAGTTTTGCAAGGTTGCAGTAGAATTAATGTAAATTTGTAAGGGTTTCAAAAGTAATTGTCCTCCTTTGAATAATGATAGACTGCCGAGAATTACGTGAGCTTTGATATTCTGAGTCTGGATGACGCTTCTTGAACTTGTGAAAGTCCTTCCAGAAATTAATCACAGAAACCAAGTTTCTGATGCATTCATTGTCATTGCTTATTAAAGGGAAATTTGTTTCGCTGCTGAAGAGCTACAATTAATGTTGAAGATGTATTAGGAATTTCATTTTAACATGGCTTCTGCTTTAAGAACAGTTGCCTTCCCTGCTCCCCTAAGCGCCTTCGTCCCTTCTCACTTGCTGCCCCCCATGCCTGGAACTCCCTCCCTGTCCACATCCGCCTTGCCCCCTCTCTTCATACCTTCAAATCTCTCCTTAAAACTCACCTCTTTCGCTCTGCTCTGTCTGACTCTTTATCCTGCTGAGCCACTATTCCTATACCTACGATCGGTTTACCCTTATCCTTGCAACATGGACCTGCCTGCTGTCATTCTCATTGTAACCAAGCCAAGCACGTGCACTTGAGACCTCGCATCTTCATGAATGTTAGACCCCTTGTCTCTCCCTCTGTTCCCCTTCCTAAGTCTCTCCCCCAGCTCCTGTCTCTCAGATTGTAAGCCCTAGGGGCAGGGACCGTGTCTATTTTATTACTTTGTAAAGTGCCAGGTACACTGCTGGCGCTATATAAATGTTTGTTAATAATAATAATAATAAAGAGACGAGAATCTCTTAGGTGGTTTCCCCCTTGTTTTGTCAAAAATAGGTAAATGTGTAGAGCTGAAATGAGTACCTACAAGAACGGGTATACCTGTTGAATTTTCCATATCTGAATTGAACTGAAAATTTTGTGTACGAGTTGGTACCTGAACTGGTTTTCAACTGGGTTCACAAAACACCAAAATGTCAAAATACCAACAAACTGGCATACTGAAATACTGATTTTTGTCCTGGTGTTCTGGAATTTTTTTGAATGGTATCTTGGCTTTTCACATAATTTCAAGTACTCAGAGACGCAGCAACTGAAATTTCCATCTTTCGAGTACTTGAACGGTATTTGGGTACTGATTTGGAGCACGAAAACGCTGGTATTTACCCACGGGTACCAAGTCAGGTACCAGTTTCAGCTCTAATGTTGCATTATATACATGAATAAAATGGATACAATAGTATAGAACAGCATGTTCCTTCAGCGTAGAGTACAAAAGAATGACATAATATGCAAAATCTCTGCCTCAGAAATGTTGCAGCTCCATTTCAGCTGTCAATAAAGAGCCACATTCTGCGTTGTATTACTTGCATTAATTTATTGTGTGTATCCTTTGAAATTTCAAAAATCAAACTGATAAGATGTGACTATTATTATTATTATTTTATTATTATAAGCTTTTATATAGCGCCAGTGATGTACCTGGTGCTTTACAGAGAATAAAATAGACACGGTCCCTGCCCGAGCGTAAGGGCTGCTGTGCATATGTCCATCGATTCATGAGGCAATCTTGACCGCATAGAAGTGAGTGAAAGGCTTGCCATTGACTTGAGGTGAGACGTGCTCTCCCCCATAGGTTTCAAAGCTAGAAGTGGCCACAATGACAGTTCGTCTTCTGACATTATTATTATTATTATTATTATTATTAAACATTTATAAAGCGCCAGTTGCAAAACCTGGCGCTGTACAGAACATACAATCAGACGCGGTCCCTGCCTGTGGCTTACAATCTAAAAGACAAGGAGGGGGAGACAAGGAGAGGGGACAGTGGGAGAGACATGGGAGAAGACAAACAAACATTCAGGCGGATGCGAAGTCTCAGGTGCGTGTACTTGGCTTGGTTACAAGGTGGTCGGTAGCAGCAGTCAGCAGAGGAGGGCTGACAGTAAGAGCAAGGGGAAAGACTAGAGGGCATTGGGAAAGGCAGCATGGAAAAGGTGGGTCTTGAGGAGGGATTTGAAGGAGCGGAGGGAGGAGGCAAGGCGGATGTCGGCAGGGAGGGAGTTCCAGGCATGCGGGGCAGCGAGGGAGAAGGGACGAAGGCGGTTGGGCGAGCAGGAGAAACGAGGGAGAGCGAGGGAGGGGACAGAGGAAGAGCGGAGAGCGCGCGCAGGAGTGCGTAGGGCGATTAGGTCCGAGAGGTAAGGGGGAGCTTGGTCATGGAGCGATTTGAACGTGAAAACCAGGAGTTTGAACAGGATACGTTCAGGAAGGGGGAGCCAGTGAAGGGAGAGGAGGAGAGGCGTTACATGGTCGAAGCGACGGGCAGAGTGAATGATCTTGGCGGCAGAGTTTTGGATCGCAACAAGGGGGGACAGGTGGGAGCGAGGGAGGCCAGCAAGGAGGAGGTTGCAGTAGTCGAGGCGAGAGATAACCATGGCATGAACAAGGATTTTGGCCGAGGAGACAGATAGAAAGGGGCGTATGCGGGCAATGTTGAGGAGAGCGAATCGGCAGGATTTGGCCACAGAGTCAATGTAAGGTTTAAAGGAGAGGTGCGTGTCAAAAATGAAGCCCAAGCTGCGGGCACGGAGAACAGGACGGATGGTGACCCCATCAATGCAGACGGTCAGGTCAGAGGGAGAGGAGGGGGATGGAGGAAAAATGAGGAGTTCAGTCTTGGCCATGTTCAGTTTGAGTTGGCGTCGGGACATCCAGGCGGAGATATCAGAGAGGCAGTCGACGAGGCGTGAGCGGATAGAGGAGGAGAGAGAGGGGGTAGAGAGATAGAGTTGGGTGTCATCAGCATAGAGATGGTATTGGAATCCGTGGGAGGCAATAATTTCGCCAAGGGACAGGGTGTAGATAGAGAAGAGGAGAGGGCCAAGGACAGAACCTTGGGGAACCCCAACCGAGAGGGGAAGGGAGGGGGAGGTCGACTCGGGGAGGGAGACATTAAAGGAGCGGTCAGAGAGGTAGGAGGAGAACCAGTCAAAGACAGAGCCACGGAAGCCCAAAGAGTAAAGCGAGTCCAAGAGGAGCGAGTGGTCGACAGTGTCAAAGGCAGCAGAGAGGTCAAGGAGGACAAGAACGGAGTAGTGGCGCTTCGATTTAGCGACAAGTAGATCATTGGTGATCTTGGCCAGGGCAGTTTCAGTAGAGTGGAGGGGGCGGAAGCCGGACTGGAGAGGGTCCAGGGAGGAGTTGGCAGAGAGGAGGTTCAGGCAGCGGGAGTAGACGACACGTTCCAGGAGCTTCGAAGCAAAGGGAAGGAGGGAGACCGGCCGGTAACTAGAGGGATCGAAAGGGTCCAGGGTAGGCTTTTTGAGGATGGGGGAGACAGTGGCATGTTTGAAGGCAGAGGGGAAGGAGCCTGTGGAAAGGGAGAGATTGACGACATGCAGAAGGGGGGGAGCGACAGTGGGAGCAATAGAGGTCAGGAGGCGGGAGGGGATCGGGTCAAGGGGGCAGGTGGAGGGGTTGGATGAAGAGAGAAGAGCAGAGATTTCCTGGAGAGAGGCAGGAGGGAAGGATGCGAGGAGGGAGGGGGGCGGGGGGCGGAAGAGGGCGGGAGGCAATATCCCGACGGATCTTGTCAATCTTGGAGGTGAAGAACGACGCAAGATCCTGAGCAGCAAGGGAAGAGGGCGGAGGAGGGCAGGGGGGTTTGAGAAGGGAGTCGAAAGTAGAGAAAAGGCGGCGAGGGTCGCGGGAGAAAGATTCGATCCTAGAGGCATAATAGCGATGCCTAGCTAGGGAGATAGCCGAGGAGAGGGAGGAGAGGGAGAATTTGTAATGGAGGAAGTCAGGGAGGGAGCGGGATTTGCGCCAGAGGCGTTCGGCAGCCCGGGTGCAGGAGCGGAGGTAGCGGATGGCAGGGGTAAGCCAGGGGCGGGGGTCGAGGGGGCGGACGGGGCGAGCAGAGGGGGGGGCAAGAGAGTCAAGGGTCGAGGAGAGAGAAGCGTTGAGAGCAGAGACAGCAGAGTCAGGGGAGGAGGAGGCGAAAACGGGGGGGAGAAGGGGGGAAAGATGTGCGGCAAACTCCGAGGGAGTAAGGGCCTGCATATTGCGGAAGGGGCGCATAGAGGTTATATATTGTATATATGTAACTAGAGTTACATGTGTAACTCTAGTTGCCCCCCTAGAGTGGAGAATTTCATAGGCCAAAAGGGGAGTCTCGGGGTCAAGCCACAAGAGGTGGCAACCCTACATGTAACACAGATGATTTTGTATTAGATCCTTATTTATTAATTCAGCTGGATTTTTATCCTGCTCTTCCCCTGAATGCTTGGTGTGGCAGGGCACAGCCTGGGAGAAAGGCTGGGCCTATTAAGAAACAGAAACAAAAAACAGGGAACCGCCCCTACCGTATTACGACACACCAAGTGCAAAAAGCACAAAGGGCCGGCATCACACTTCTATATGGCAAAGCCTGCCTCTATAAACCTTCATCAAAAGAAATGAATGCTATGAGTGAGATGGAACAGCTTAATATAACCACATTCAAATTTTATTATACATATACTGTAGAAATGGGTACTCAACAATCAATATAAAATCAAGATCACAACCAATGGAAACTGAAAATCTCTGAATTGTCGACGCACCCCAATAAGACACAGAGACTTATATTGGATTGAAAAAACTGGCCGCACTCTTTAATCAAAATAATCAACAATTCAGGCCGGTGGGGAAAGGGCACTAAGCAATTCTGTGTCCAGTATGCTAACTACATAACATAACTTTTAACTGTAGCACTGTCCCGGATGTGCCTTCCGGTAACAGTACCCCAACATCAAACATCCCCTCCCTTGACAGGACCTTGGCTGAAAGGGGGGCAGGCCCAACTCTGGGCTTGAGTAAGGAGTAAAGTGTCTGCAGGACACGAAGACAGTGCATGTCCCTACTAGCCCTGCAAAGCACCCCTCCCAGGGCGATGACCCCCACGCATGCGGTGCCCTTCATTACATTGGGTGTCACATCCCCATCTCTTAAGGAGATGACTCTTAATCTCCTATTTCCTTCTTATTTATCCTAACCATCGCATACTGGACCCCTGCCACTAAGGGATTGTCGACCTCGACTAACCCCGACCCCCACCACCTACATAAGAATTAGTGATTCCAGATGTCCTGCCAATGCAGCCAGGTACCTCTCGTTCCCTTGTTGGGACAAGTGAACACCATCAGCACGATACAGGTCTGGCCTTGTATGCACGATCCCATTATGTCTAATGCTAGTGCCTCCCAGTCCCTTTATAAACCTAACAGTTTCCCTATTCGCTGTTTTTCTAGTCCTGTCAACTTTACCCAGGCTCCGTGCTTTGACCCATTTCACCCTGGGGACTAATTCAGTCCAAACTAACTGTACCCCTTCATACTGTTGTTTAATTGTACATAAATCTTCCTTGATTTTTATTATTCAGTTGACCCCTTTTTGTGATGGCAGGTCGTTTTCTCCCAAATGAATAACAAGTATATGGGGGGCATTTTATTTCCACAATCCTTGAAGCGCTGGAATAAGTTGATTCCAACACATCCCACTTCTCCCCATCCATCTAAGTTCAGCCAATTCTGCAAGGCCCAATTGCAAAATCCAGAAGGTCTTTGATGCTGCCACACTTGCCCACCGCATGAGACTGTGCCCCACGATCCAAACCATTCTTCTCCCAGCCTGGGCGGGCTTGCCTCTTGGTGAAAAGAGGAAACTTCCATCTCCCAACTGACTCGATCGCCTCTTCTGGTAACCCTGCAGCAGCCGCTGTTGTGACAGCCCCTATCCTAAATGAATGTGATCCGAATTTCTTCCCCGGCAACCCAGTTTTTTCCAGTGTTGTCCTAAGGATCGATGTTACCTGGTAACTAGTCCCTGGGATACCTCCTTTATGTATGAACAAGGCCCCTTGAATGTGGGTCTGCATTTGCACGTCATTCTGCAACTGGCCAACTGGGCATATGGTTTCTGGGCCTCCCTTAAACAATTCAACAGTATGACCCCTATTCCGTTAATCGGTCTTGGAACCTCGAAGCCTGAGCAGAGCTTTATCGCCCACGATTTCCAAGTCCCCCATCCCCAAGGCCCGATTAGAGGTGTCCCTACGAGATGCACACACTACTTCGCTTATTCTAAAGCCTCCAAAATACATTGTTGTGTATATTGCCGTAAACAATTGCCTCGCGTAGTTATCATAACAAGTACTAGGTAAGGCCTCCACCAAACGTATCAATATTGGTGATGTTATTGGGGACCGTGAGATCGTTGGGGCATCCCCAGATCTGGCCCATGCCTTGCACATGTGCTTTAAGTAGAAGCCCTTGTCCGGAGGGGGGAAGCCCTTCAATCTGCTGACAAAGGTCAAGGCTGCTAACCTACCTGTTGTTGTACCCACCGCTAATCCTCTATTCCTCAGGGCAACTGCATACTGTATCGCTTCTGGTTCTGTAATTGGGAAACCCGTCCCCACCCTTTATCTGTCCTGAAGGTTTGAAAGTCACGGAAGGCCCTACCGTATGCTGCCTGGGTTCTAGGGGCCAGGGATCCCTGCACGATGGATTGCATTTCTAATTCCCAATGTCTTGGTGGTAGAGGGTCCGGGTGCACGCATGCCTCTGGTGCTAGTTCTTGAAAGCGGTCCATCTGGGACCGAGAAAGGGCATCAGCAATGCCATTGTCGATTCCAGGGACGTGCCGGGCAGTGAAAAGAATATTATATTTCAGGCACGCCATTACCCTAGCCCGGACCAATGACATGACCCTAGGTGACCGCGATGAGAGTGTGTCCACCACATGTACAACTGCCGCATTATCGCACCAAAATAACACCATGTGATTGGCGAATTGACCAGCCCACAACAGCACCGCCACTACGATGGGGAACAGTTCCAAAAAGGTGAGGTCCTTGGTGACACCCTCAGCACACCACTCATCAGGGCACTAGCGCGTCTGAAAGTACACCCCAAATCCTGCACCCCCTGCCGCATCCGAGCGTACCTGCAATTCCGCCCATATGAGCCATCTCTCCCTCCAAAAACTTACCCCATTGAAACGTTCCAAAAAAGCCAACCATACCCTTATAGCTTTTTTCATGTCACTGGTGACCCTAAGCTGGTAATGTGCGGGTAGATCTCCCTGGATAGGAATGCTCTCCCTGGAGTGACCACCCGGCATGCAAAGTTAAGGCTCCCTATTAATGATTTAACGAATGAATGGTAATTGTTCGAGCTGCCATGCAGGCCGTGATCTTTTCTTTCATACTTGCCAACTTATCCTCTGGTAATCTTGATAGCATCCCCTCTGAATCTAACTCGATGCCCAAGTAGGTAAGCTTCATTGCTGGTCCCTCGGATTTTTCGGGAGCCAAGGGGACACCTAACTTCCTAGCCATTTCTTGAAACAGCTGCAAAGCAGCCACACAATCCCCAGACTCAGGGCGCCCAATTATCAAGAAATCATCAAGATATTTTCTTACGGCACTGCCTTGCAGTTTCCCTTAAAAAAAACTCCACTCCAGTAGTGCGCTGAAACCAGGGGCGGATTGGGAAATCAAAGTGGCCCGGGAAAATATAGTCGTAGTGGCCACTTAGTGGTGCCGGAAACGGGCCAAGGGGGCATGGCTTGGGGGCAGGCAGAGTGCACCAGATTTGGGGCCTATCAGAGCTGAGTCCCCAGACTCGGAGCCTCAGCAGCCTGACAGGGGTGAGTGGGAGGTTATGGGGGGCTGGCAGGGGGGAGACTGCCACTGGCCCTCATTTCAGTGCTCTGGCTCCCCAAATCACTCCATTTCAGTGCTCAGTGGCCTCCAACCAAAACATCACTCTGTACCTTGCTATGCATCCTACAGTAAGGCTTCTTCATTCCTACACCAGCTGCACTAGTATTCCACAGGCCCTGTGTTTAGCTTAGCAAAGAGAAGACTAAGGGGAGAATTGATACCAG